>JAHZNP010000923.1:0-32238 GCA_020615345.1 Triops cancriformis
GTAGGATAATAACCACTTGTGACAGTCTAGCCTACCGCCGCTCGGCAAAATCCGCCCACGGAGTTCAAGCTTTTGCGGTTTCTATAGTATAAGCCAGGCCATTTCTCGCTCCATTTTAGACGTTATATACAGACCTACACAAGGTGACATGTTTTTCTAGTAAAATCAGTACTACGTTTAGTATTACACTTAGAGGAAAACAATTATTTTCTACGTGTTACGGTTCTCGTTAGTATGAATTTCGTGTTTTACTCACGGACCCCCTAAAATTTTCCACGGACCCCCAAGGGGTCCGTGGACCACCGGTTAAGAAACCCTGGCCTAGAGCAAGTACTATTGTCATGTACCTTTTATTAATTTTCTATTAAGCGAGTAACATTTACCAATGTCCTAATGGTGAATAGGTCTGGTTTAAAGTGTGTTATCAGCTGTGTGTCAGAAACGAAATGGATAAGCCTTGTAGAAATATGGAGTTATTTTTATGGGTTGCTTTATGGGGGTTTGCAGCCAAACCGTGGCGTCGGCAGGAGTATGCGTGTGCTTAATTTCCTCCCCAATAAACTGTTCGCCAAAATGAAGTTACGTGATCAGGAGGCGCCATTTTCAATTGGATGTGTTAATGGACTAGGAGCGCACAATCTGTGAATTGCGTACCGTTGAAATACCTCTAGTTACGCCACTGCTGCTTAGGTAATTCGGCTACGCCTGGATCCGTGTCAACGCGGGAAGACCTATTCACCGGGCTACGTAAAGCTTCGCCTCAAACATGGTCTGAAATGAGTACACGAGAATGCGTATATGATGTTGCTTCGGAAACATGTAGTTTGGAAAGTACCTACAATGTGTCGCTCAGGAGGCTTTATTGGCGTTTTTCTGTATTTCCCTTTCACTTTTCCTGTTGGACCCAAAAGCCCCCACCATCCGGTATACCTACCAACAGGTAAAATAAGACTTGTAAATGGTGGAGGGGGGGGGGAGGGGGTTACCTGGAAAGTGGAAGACGAGAGAAGAAGGAAAAAGACCTTGACGTCTCTGCCACTCGGCAGTTTTGTCCTAGCTAAGCTAGAACGGAAGCGTAGTTTTGTATAGTGTTTTTAGTGGCCAGTAGTACATTAGATTCTACTCAAAGGAAGAAGAATATGATGAAAATCGCAGTGCGCATCTAGATAAAGTGCCAATTACAAAAAATTAATCTCACTGTGCGTTTCCGATGAGATTTAAATGTGCTAAGTATCTGGAAGGTGAAAAAGTGTAGAAAATTTTCAGCAAGTGCCAAAAGCGAGGCCACATATCAACTTCCTTTGGAAACAAGAGGACCGGTGCAGCAATGGCTGACGATTTGCATAAAATTTCACATTCTGGGTTGGTTGCCAGAAGTCCACAAGGTCATGCAGCAAAAGGCATGAACATTAAAGGCAATGAAGATATGTGGGTTGAAATCCAAGCACACACGTTCCGTAATTGGGTGAACGAAAACCTAAAAGAAACAGGGTTATCCGTTCGGGATTTGAGTACGGATCTTTGCGATGGCGTCCGATTGGTGCTTCTAGTAGAAGCGTTACAGAAACGTAAACTGAGGAAGGTGATGAAACCAGTTAATCAACATCAATATCTCGAAAATGCAACGACGGCCTTAAACGCCATTGCTGACGATGGAATCAAATTAGTTAACATAGGTAAGTCAAGGTCATTAATTTCTCCGTTGAAATGCTGTCTAGAAACGTTTAAGACCAAGTTGAAAAGAAATCTTGGAGAAAAAAGAATTAGTGTTCGGGCGCTTGTTCCAACTTTCTCTTTTCACCAGATTCCTCATTTGGTATGCGCAGCGGTAACTACATATTTGCGTCTGCGACGCAGTCCTACTTGGAGATGGTCCTTAAAATGCAGGTTAAGAGCCAGAGAGGATAAATTTTAGCTTGTTGATTATGGTTTACCCTCCCTCTTTCGGAGTACACGCATACCCTCCCCTCTCTGTCCGTGTAAATCCCCAGACAAGGGAGGGCGCGGGTGTCACATCGAATGCGATGGAAACGCACTGATTGCGCTGTTTGCATACCATAGCAAGGGACGAACTGCTGAATGCACAATTTGCGGTTTCACATAAGCTGCTCGATACAAACTCGGTTTGAAAGCGAAAACGAGTTTTTCGGTCGAGTGCTCTAGCTTTCACTGTCTTATGAATCCCCACTGTAATAGATCCTGCATTTACAGTACGAATTCGTTCTGCAGAATCTGTCCAAATTAGTTTTGGGTGAATTCTGCAGTATAGCGTAAAAATCAAAGGTTTTTCGTCTATTTATACACATCGAAAACATCACGAGGAGTCGTAAAAGTTGACTTACATTACACTTAAGTTTTAATTCGTAAACGGGTTTTCCTGTAAGGATGTCCGTTTAATAGAAAATAAGCTAAAAATGATTGAAAAACGAACCAGATCAATTGAAATTCAAATGGCTTACAAAGCACGAACTAAAATTGTGCGTCTACTAGGAATAGACTTTTCAGGCCGTAAAATGTTATCACATTTTGCATACTTTACGACACATCGTATATTGAATTTGCTAAAGATCAAGCAAAAGTAATTAATCCTTTGCGCGTTATACCTTTCATTTGAACCGTGTAGTACCAACCCTACGGCATGAGTCCTGCATTCCTGAAACAATACCGGACAATACACTAGATTTAACAGTATACAGCGTAGTACAAAAATAAACTTTCTGTTTGAATTACGCAATGTCAAGCAACATTTGATCACCCGATATGAGTTTCGTTGCGTCATTCGCATAATTAGCGTAAATCCAATTTAGGCAACCAGCGGTAATAAATTCTGCTCGACATGAGCCGTTTTAGTTCGCGCGTTCAAATCTGTCACCCGGAGTCCTTGTTTTTGGTGGTAGACTTCAAGCAACTTGCAAAGGATGACTTTAATACAAGAGAATCTACAGGAAGTAATTTATGAAATAAAAATTTTCAACAGTACACATTAAAAATAGAACATTAAAACTTGTATTTTGGAAAGTTTGAAGTTTTTCGTAGGTTTTCGTGAACTTACTGTATGTGTGAAATATATTGTGAAAGTAGTATTGTTTGCAAACTCCTGATCTTTCTGGCACTAAGTTTTGTCATTATATTTTTTTGCGGATAATGAAGCAATGCTACTGTCTAAAAATGTGTCTGTGTCTCGCCGTTGGTAGTACTCTGATATCCGCAACCTTGTACAGTACTCGGCAAAAAAATGGGCCTAGCAAACCGCCCCATGCTAGCGTCCCCTGCCACTGGGAGGAAGCCTTGCGGATCACAAACGTTCGAAAAACGATAAAGTGAGACACCGCTCGCGCAACGGCCGTGGCGCTAGTATAGGGCGGTTTGCTGGGGCCGTTTTTTCCCGAGTACTGTACATCGCATTGAAGAAAAAAAAAGAAAATATGTAATTATTCATGGTAGGCAACCAAGCGTAGTGCCTCATGTACAGTACACTCGTATACACAGAACCAACAAAGTCTCGTAGGACTAAGATATAATTTTTAAAAAATAAATCAATTTGACTTAAAAGTCAACGCTTTGCGGGAAGACTTTCCGTGTTGTCTTAGTGCAGTCACGATGGAATAGTGTAGATTCATAAATTCTAAGTTCCCTCAGCTTTAAGGCTCAAACTTGTACCTCAACTGGCCAGCAAAGCCCATTTCAAAAGGATGAGATCACTTTTCGTTTCTAGAATCTTTAGAGCAACGCCCTGCATCAGCGTATCCCCGAATATGGACATCTTCATTTTTCGTCAGGTGGTTTTCAGAGTTTGGACCCTACTCCTTTGCCCGTTCTTATATGAGCGTTCACTTTGTTTTCCAACTTGTGCTGTCAAGCTAACAACACCAAAAGCATCGCTTGAAACCTGAAGGCGTTTCAATAATAAAGAACTGGAATCGTACCAGAGAAAGGCGTTGCCTCTTCCGTTTCCTTCACTTTCGTCGATTTCCCAAATGATAAATTTATCTGCTTCGATGCCTTATGTGTTTTATCCGGTTGGTTCTTTTAATCCTATGTTTTCACTCTCAGGAAATGTGGATATAGTCAATGGGAATCTGAAGCTAATTTTGGGCCTCATTTGGTCCTTAATTGTTCATTACCAAATCGGAAGGTCCAAATTCCCACCGAGGAAATTAATGCTGGCATGGTTGAAGGTATAGGCTACTTCCGCATTTTGGTCGTCTCTCGTGTGTCTCGTAAGATAATCTATTTCCTTAGGCAGTCTTACCTGACAGAAACATCCACAACTTTACTACGGACTGGAATAGTGGAGTTAACTTAAGCGCCTTATTAGATTACTGTCGTTCTGGTTTGTTCCCCGATTGGGATAAACTTGACCCTCGTAAAAGGTAAAAGCAAAAGATCGAAGTATAATACTTATATAAAAGTCGTATTATACAACAGTAAATATTGTGTATGTAATGTGCAGTACAATTGATATTTTATATAACTATATTTTGTACAACTTAAATGAACTATTTAGTTGTTAGAAATTCAGGCGGTCCGCTTTTCGAATATTTTTTAAACAATTATTTTGGTTTTGATGTGTGTTTTCAGCGTGGAGAACTGCGAAAGAGCGATGAATCTTGCTCAGAAAAAATTCAATATTCCCGTGGTCTTAGAGCCGGAATATTTAGCTTCACCGTTTCTAGACGAGTTATCTGGAATGACATATTTGTCATACTTTATGAAAGAGCACAGCCCGGGCTATTATGCTACACTTCGCTGGGTTCAGAACCAAATCCCACAAGCGCAGGTGAAAAACTTTACGGTAAGCCACAGAGACTTGAGGTCCTTTTCTTTGAGTTTTCTGCCTTTCTTAGTCCTCTATTGTGCTGAAGAAAGATATGTGGAAGTAAAGAAACACTCTTTGTCTACGGTTTATGTTTGTTTGGGTTGACAGACGGATTGGAACGATGGTATTACGCTGTGCACGTTAGTTCGGTCGTTGGGCGGTCCTGTTCCGGGGTATCAGCAAATGGACCGTGGCCCACGTCATTGGGAAGAAAATTTGGAGACAGGTAAGAAATACTGGCTTCTTTTCTTTCTTTAAAGGAATGTGAACGATAAAAGTATTGCACGTGTCCAGAATGTCATTGAACGTTAAAACTTGGAAACGAAAGACACGATATCACAGTAGCAATTCAGTCCTGTACACAGAGGCGTAGCTCTTCGTTACCTGTACACAGAAGCTCTTCGTTATATAACTCTCGTTGAAATATAACTCTCGTTACATTTGACAAGTAAAAGTTGTGAGAAAATAATACGGGAAAATACGATATAATAAATAGAAAAAATCGTGTTTGAAATTGATTGTAGAAAGCAGGGAGCTCATTAGCTAAAGACACTTCCCACACTATTTTTTTATTACAGGTATCAGAGGAGGAGAGAAACTGGGGGTGGAGCCTGTGCTTAAGGCTGCGGATATGGCAGATCCCAGCGTAGAACATTTGGGAATTATGGCTCACGCTGCACAATTCCAATGGGTTCGACCAAGGAAGAAGCCTGGTGAACGCTTGTCAGTTTCCGTTGATCACAAAACGATTCGGATTAACAAACCCGTAAACCTTGATGTCAATTGATTTTCTCCGTTTCTTCCCTCTCCCACAAAATATTTCCCGGTCAATTTTCTTTTGTCAGTTCATCTATCCTTGAACATCCTTATGAAAAGGAAAAGTTTCCCACAGCTTTTCGCACAGTTACGTAGAACATGTGTCACTTTGGTTTTTTATATTTTCTTCGGGAATTCAGCTGACCACAGCGCATTTTTTCACTCTGATTTTTCAGTGAGAACCTTCCTTCACCACTTTGCTTTAGGAAAGTTTACTATAGTTGAAAAAATTTGACGAAAGTATGGACAGCTGGCAAAGGAGCAGATAACCACCAAACAATGTCTGCTGTGTTAATCAGTTTCTCTTGGTCATGCTTAAGCTTCGAACGCTTTAAATCTCCTCGCAGAAGTACTCCAGGAATTCCTGTTATAATTCAGACACTTCATTTATTACAGACGACGTTCAAGATTGATTATCTGAGTCCGGATATCAATTTAGACGAAGTGACAGCCGTGATACGTGGAACTTTGGGCAAACAACTTGAGTGCAAATTGAGTTTAACGCCCCATGGTGGAACTGGCACTTTTACGCCAACCGAACTTGGAATGCACGAAGTAAGATTATATCGTTTGCTGATTCACGGTTCTTAATAAAAATAACTGTTACAAATCACGCTTTGATAGACATTGAAGAAAACGCAAAGGAAAAGAAGATACAAAAGCTCCTTATTCCTTCCTTAAGTGTTTTTAATCGATAGAACTCTGTGGCTATGAACTTGTCATAACATAAAATAACATTACTTAGGCCGTATCTTTTCTTAAGCTGAATTCAAGTATTATTCCCGGAAAGATACATCGTCAGGTAAATTTCTAGCGTAGGTTCGAAACTACATATCGTTCTCCAGCCATACGCCGCAGGTCGGGCAATCGTCACCAGGTGAACACGATGGCTTGTTTTGCTCAAAATGCTCGTCACAAGTGCAACTGGTTACAGACAATCGCATTGTTGTGAGCCTCGTCGAAGTCGATATGTGTACTGTTTCCTTGTTTTATTTAATTTATTTTTCCCCACTTAGTACATTCATTTTCTTCCTCGATTTTTTATTTACCCAGTTGATCGTGTACCACGAAGGGGAAATAGTTGCAGGTTGCCCTGTGAATATCCGCGCGGTACCAGAATTGTCGAAGAAAATGTACACGGGCATTGATCCATGTGCTGTGGGTTCCACGGTTGAAGTTCTGGTAAGTTGAACTTCATGATATAATTCTACGCAAGGGTTTACGTCTTCTCTTCGAACTTTAGATTCACGTTTTCCTTATTATAATTGCAGATCAACTCAAAAGGAACGGGGAATGGAAATATCAACGTGGTAGCCTCTTCACCCACTGATCGTCAATTACCTTGCCCAGTACACGAAGATCAAGGAGTTTACACGGCGACTTTTCAACCTGATGAAGCAGGCGAATGGAAAATTGCGGTCACCTATGGCAAGGAACATATTCAAGGCAGTCCGTTCACGTGCTTTGTCTTTGATCCGCATGCGGTCAAGGTAAAGCATATCAAAACTGAACAATGGCAGACGAAGACGATCTATTGTGTGACTATGCAGATGTTGAACTTGGAAGGAGCGGAATATGGCCAGCCATTTAGTTTTACGTGCGACGCCCGAGGCGCCGGTTGGGGTGAAATCCATTTTGATATTGTCTACAAAGGGCGTTCACAAGCGAAACATGTCAAGGAAATCGAAAAAGGAATTTATGAAATTTCGTTTACGCCTGAACAGCCTGGCAAACATAGGGTATATGTTTATTTCAATGGAATTGACGTCAAAGGTAAAAAAAAGCCCCCGAATATTTTATTATTAATACTATTGGCAACAGGTTATGCGTTAATTTTTTTTAAAAATTGGGTTCACAGGATCACCATTTACATTGCGAATAGCAAGAGATCATGTGAATACAAGTCATGCCTATGAAACGGATGTCACTCGTACGTCGAGGCTATCGAATACGTTAGACATGAACGAAAGTGAGTTTATTTGTTTGTTTCAGTTTAGTCGGCTTAATATTTGTGCACAGGAAATGGAACGTGCAAAAAGGTATTAGAAAAATCGAATGGACAGCCAGTGTATGTCTTTGTATTATGTAATAAGTCATGCTAAATTCTTTCGATTTAAGATTTTTTTTTATAATTTTAGGAAAAGTGTAAGAGACTATTTTAACTTCGTGTTTCGTTGTTTGTGGTAAAAGAAGAATAAGGAACGTCAGTGTCTTACAAAGATAATGTTATTCTTGTCTATTTAGGTCGTTCGCGATTAAATGCAACCCAAGACAGTCGAAATACTTCCTATGAAAATGGAGGTAAATTTTGTATTTTGACCCTTTTTTATTGTTCGTGCTATTTGCTTTTCTTTTACTACTTCTTATCCAGATTTGTTGCAGTATTCACTCATTTTTGTGTGTGTCTTTAGACTATAGTACGAATACTACAATGGATCAAACATTTCAACGAAGAAAGTATTTGGACGAGTTGACTGCAGAGGATGTCCCACAATCAACATCTCCCCTTCCCCGTGCGTATTCTCCGCAAAGGAAAGCGACTACGGACTCATTAGAGCGCCAACAGAGAACTCAATACAGCGGTCATCAAATTCGCCAGGAGCAACAGAAGCAAGACCATACCATGCTCCATCTGAGGCATGAAGCTTCCCCATCTCGTTATTCTCCCACAAACGAGGCGCGCACCGAAGCTTTGTCTCGACAGAAAGTTATATTGGAATCCCTTAAATTCCAGAATACTGTCCACGATCATCAATCATATTCGTTGTTGGATAAAAGCACCCACCATAGCAGCCGCCTTGAACGAAATGTCAATGACTCGATTCATAAAATCGACAGCAATTCGAACGTCAAAGGTAAAACATAGAGGAAATCCAAATACCGAACACGGCTCCGCACCAAATACGAATGGAAGGAATCACAACTTGACTAACTGGAGGAGTGATTTATTGGAAGACTTATAGAAAGAATAGTTGACCATTCATTTACTAACAGAATTTCACTTTCTGCGTGGAAGGAAAGATTTATTTATTAGATTAATGACTTTCAGGCATAGATTGTATATTTATGAACATTACTGACTTCAATGCACCATTCTATTCTGCCAATTTCGTGTCTTCCGATCAGTTTCAGACATGGTGGGAGTCAAACCGATTAGGAGAGATTCTTGGGATGCTTTGGCCAAAACCAGGTCAATCCTTAAAGACGCCCATGAAGATTTGGGTCTTAGCTCTGCTCGCTTAGTGAAAGAAACAACAAGTAAACATTCGTTTATCGCGTTTAAAACATTTCAGCAACCCCATGTTTTTTAAAAAAAGCCATCCATACATTTCGCTTGTCGGCCAGATCTTTCTTCCGGACACTAAAACTCGGATTTTTTCTTTACTGTAGTAGTAAAGAATATGAGCCGAGACGAAACTGAAGCGACGCAATCCAAATTTTCCCAGAATGTGGATGTGAATTCAATTACATTGGCCGGCGACGGGTTAAAACTTGTGCCCATTAATCACACTGCCAATTTCACAATAGAATGCAAAGGATTGGAACCTTCCGACGTTGCTGTGAAAATCATGGGTAAAATGAAGGGGCACGTTTGAGATAGGTTCATGGGATTGTTGCTGTTAAAAATAATCTTCATTTTGTGTTTGTAGGTCCAAGTAAATATCCTACACCACTTCAAATCCGTGGATCCACTAATTACGTCACGGTCTCGTACGAGCCAACCGATGTAGGTGAACACGCTATTGATATTTTTATCCAAGGCCAAAGATTCAAAGGATCGCCATTCAGGTAAGCTTATTATAAAAAATCACGTGTAAATAAATTAAGTAAACTTCGATAAACTTATAAAATAAAGCATATGTACAAAGACGAAGACAATAGAAGATTAAATAAGAGTATCGGAGGGCTTTTTATTTGTTTGTCAGTTCTTTTGGTATCATCGAGGAATTTTTTTTTCTAAACGCATTTGAAATGTTTGCTTTCACGACTTGCAGTTGTTTAGTGAAAAAAGCTCTGAAACATTTGCGTAGAGTTTCATGCTCGATTGGTCATTTTGCATTATTTTTCTTTCAGATGTTTTGCTTACAACTCCCAAGAAATTCGAGTTGGGCGTGTCCCAGATGGTTTGGTAGGCCGACCCGTGGAATTTGAGAGTAAGTGTTTCTATCATCTTTTTTCTTATGTTTGCTTCGTAGAATAGGTCCTATGTATAGTACATATTGCAGACCACTAAAACAGTAGTTTCTCATCCCTCCGTTTGAACAGTTGATGGATCTACCGCTGGTTCAGGAAATTTGGAAATTTTAGTAAATGGTGGTCACGTGACCAGTTTCGTTCGCAACTTGGGTGGGCAACGATTTCTTGCCTCCTTTGTACCACATCATGCCATGCCCCACACCATCGATATGAAATTCAACGGCGAAACGGTACCTGGTAAGTCCAGTTTATTTCCCCATATTCCCCTGGCTCTTATCACACGGCTTCTTACAGCTCGCTTTTCTAAGTTTCCTCTTAGTTGTCCTTTCACATTTCTTTTTACTAGTTAGCTGACGTAGGCTCTCGCCTGTTTGTTAGAATCTTGTGAACAGTCGTTTTCAGAGATCGCACACTTTCTATGTTTTCCGGAAGAGGGGAGATCGAAGGTCTTCATGGCCTTGCGTCATCTTTGCAGTCTTCACGCCCTTTATTGAATCGCTTGATCTACTTGAAAATTGCTGATGTACTTAGTGCATTGTGCATTGAGCATTGCATTGAGCAGCCCTCAACATTTCGTGAATTTCCCCGACAGTCTTTCCCAAGTTTTATTAAAAATTTGATGTTGACTCTTTGCTCAGTCTGCTCGTCCCTTACCGTCGTCGACAAGAGAAAAAAACGGGCTCCACTAAAAAATATCCCCCTCAAGCTGTATACATGCCCCGAGGGTCTTACGTTAACTGAAGGTCAATCAGACACCCCCCTCCCCCCGAACAGAAACGTCATCGAACGTTTTAAGAAATTCCGTCGGCTTCGAAATACGAGCACATTCTACATATTTTACGGACAGACCACGTAGTTTTGAAGGGAAATCTAGGAAGGGAACGAAGCAGGTCGATCATGTTTCCACAGCGGGAAAAAAAGAAGAACTGGTCACCCTCGCCAGTTTTATAAATGATAAAGGAGGAAGTATTCAACAGTTTTTATCTTTCAAGTGTGCATTATAAAAAATATTTCCTGGACATTTGCCACCAAAAAGTAGCTGTGTCCGAACTTGCACCTCACCCCTTACGTAGGAGAGAGTGTGGCTTGTTTGTCAATTTTACCTTTTTGCGACCTGTACACCTCGGCACGTAATGGAACGGAAAGCTTTTGCATGTGTTAGGAAATCTTCTCATGCGTCTTAATTTTCTAGTTCAGTTCTTTTGTTCAAGTTGCAGAACCGGAGTTACGCTAGTTTTTTTACAAGCATTTTGGCGTGGGGCTCGTTCGGACAGAGCTACTTTTTGCGGTAAATCTCAAGAAAAGTTATTTACCGCAAAAATGATCTGTCTCTGAAATGAAAATGAAATCTCTTATAATGCACACGTGGAAAGATACAAGCTGTTGAATAATTCCTCCTTTATCATTTATAAAACAAGCGAGGGTGTCAAGTTTTTCTCCTCTCCGCTGTGGAAATATGATCGACCTGCTTCGTTCTTTCGAAGCTATGGCTCTTGGGATGTCTAAAATTGTAGTGACCTCGGTTTCGTCACAGTTATATACACTGCCATACCAAACCTTCATTGATATAATTTTAGTCAAATTAACCTTTCGTTTACTGTGACCTGCACGTTCCTCAGCAAAAATACGAAGAAGGCAAATGGCCCTATGTCCAACCAATTTTTTTCGATTCGCCAACACGTAAAAATGCCCTCTGTATTCATCAAAACTTTTCAAAGCCATCCGTATTTACTGAGTTAGTATTATAACGTTTAATGTTGCAGCAAACGCACAATGGCTACGCCTCGCCTCGCCTTGCCTCGAAAACGTGGCGTTGCCATTGCGCGCAAGTTGTGTTGGCTTCAACATAAAACTTTATAATACTAATTCAGTAAATACGGATGGCTTTAAAAGTTTTATTTATTATTTACCTTCTCAAAAACCAAAGTTTTATTCATGGTGCTTGATAATGTGGCCACTCACAAAAATCAAAGGACCCAAATTCAATTTCATTTGAATGGGAACAGTCAGGCAAAATCACACTAAACCCCACCCCCAGTCAGTGCGTTTCTTGATTTTGACCGGTGATTTTTTATTTGGTTTATTTTGAATGTCAGTGCGAACCACGCTTTACCAGCTCACTGCAGTTGGCATAGGACAATTTACTATTTTTTTTCCTTCCGAGCATTGACTGATGAGGATTATTCGCGAAAACAACTTCCTTTACAGAATTACGATACAACGAAAGAGACCTCTTTTTGTAGTGCGGACACCCATTTTTGCGTGGACGGTGTTATTGTTGGTGCCTTCGTACACGAAAATGTTGACTAAACCTTCCCTGTGTTCTGAAACTTACCGAGCACGTGTGTAGTACCCGCTAGCAAAATGAGAACCAAACAAGGCAAGCCAATTTCGTCGGCAATTGCTGGTGTTACCTTATGAACTTGTGCACCAAGAGACCCCACCCCCTTCCCAAGAGCATGGGTCATGCCCTAGAGTGCGGTTACACTGCCCGAATTACCTTGGTAATTGGCACAAATCCTCCTTTGTTTTTCGTTCGAGAGGTCACAATAAAAATACCTAAGGTAGTTGTTTGAGGATTCCTATGTTATTGTTCCTCGAAATGTTCCCTTAATACCAACTACCTTGGCTAAAGCCACCAAGGGTTATGATTCCCCCGAGTGTGACCGCAACCCAAGTAGGCCCTGCCACCCACGCCGAGGACCGCTGTTGCATTTCATTGTTACTTATAGCCCCTTCTCAAATATGGTAATATCTCCACGGGCCGATGAGTTTTCTTACCATACGTGGAATTCGTAAAACTGATAACTTAGGAAAGTGCGTATGAAAAGTAGATATAGAAGCACGCAAGCACGGCTCAGTTCTGTACTTGTGTTTCTCAAAGGTATACAAATGAAATTAAAGAGCCCAAACTTGGCCGTTACCGTCTTCCCATTTTCGTTGCACTGGAGTTGTTATATCGAATTTTCTCACGGCAAATAACAGCCCGACTGTTCTACTGGGAAACGAAAAGTTTTTCCCTCCTCTGCGTACAAATACCTTTACTTCAAGGCGTTTTACTTAGGGGTTAGTTCTTTATGTTATCCCGCTTCCCGAAGATTTGGGAATTCCCTTCAGGCATGGCACCGTTTGAATGCCAAGGGCGGGTCTAGCTAGGGCACGAACAGGTAAATCGTCTTTCGCTCTTTTCAGTCGTCGTGCCCAGTTATTCTGGCGCTGTTCCATCTGCTTTGCTGTCAAACGCTGTAAGCAAGTGTCAAAGTTTTGTGCACAATATCACTGAAGATCAAGTGTTTTCTCAGAGGTTAACGTGACATTTAGTTGCATATCACTTTCAACTAATTCCGGATTTACTGAGAAAATTGGAATTATTTCAAAAACTCCACTACAGGTAAAGAAGCCTTAAAAATGAACACTGTTTCCTGGGGAACGGTTGCAGGTTCTGACGAGAAAATACCACTATATTTGAAGAGTTTTAAACGCATTAACCAATAGAGGTCACAGAACGGAGTGGGTCACACTTTTGACTTCCCACATGGAAGCTTCTTCTTTCTAAGACTTCACCGTCGTCTTCTACTCCTTCTGCATAAGTTAAACTAGGGTTGGCCTACTTTTCGTCTGGAATGACTGAAGAACAGGCGAAAGAAACTTCCTGTTCAGGGCATGGTCGTGATTGGACGCTAGATTTCGAGTAAAAAAACAACTAACACCATAACGTTGCACAAAAATTGAGCAGACACGGAAATATCCTGCGTGTAACGATAACTACGTATGCCTTTTCCCTGAATGGCGTAAGAAAACTTCTGGTCACTATCCGGGTTCCCTGAGGAACATTGGAATGAAACGGTACTTTCCCCCAAAGAATTATATTCCATTTCCGCATAGGAAAACAAAAGCGTTCAAAGTGCAATGAAAAATGGAATCGAAAGGCAGGAGGGATGTTGTCAACAGGGAGGTGTTCTGGCCGACAATGTCGTCGTCTTAAAAGTATTTAATTTAAACAATAGCAGTTTCTTGGTCTGTTGACCTTTTGATGCTTTTTGTGTATTACTAGTGAATGGTAGCTAGAGAAATCAAGTTTCTCTTTTTGCTGCTGGCCCGGTGTCGACCCAAGCCCACTTCCAATGTTCACACGCTGCACTTGCAAGTAGCTTCCGTACACAAGGAGAAAGGAATAGGTCTCGAATATGTATCATGAGGGTGGCAGTGGTTAGGCATAGGAAGGATGGGGGTCAGTTTTTGAGCACACCTGGGTTAGATACATTGCAGACTGGGACAAAATCAAAGAAAACGCAAAGCAAATAGAGCAATTTTCTTTATCAGATCATTTTTTCAAAGTCAAATCATTCTCGGTTTGGAATGAAAGTCAAGGTGAAGTTAAGTTTTTCGCCAGTTGTAATGACGGATGATGCATACTGGTGAAGATGGGAGATAAGCAGAATTTCCGTAGTTATGTAATCTATACAATCATTGTCACGCTCGCATGTGTGTGTGTTCGCAAATTCTTTCAACTTCATTCTTCCTTTTGAAAGGACAGTCTTATACAAGAGACACCGATGCAGCGACGAATAGTAGAGTACGGCGTTTTCGATAACTTAATATCGGGAGTTGGTTTGAAAAGCTACTATCGCATATGTGTGTGAACAGAAGGTGTTGGATTAAGCATTTCTGTAGGACAGTTGCACTCGCAAATGACTGAAATACTGACACAGTTTCTCTGAAGGACTGTAGCCTATTTGCAAGGAAAAGAGAAGTTCCTCGAAATGAATAGGCCTAACTAGTCTTCTCAGTACATTAACTGTAGCACTTACCGATCTTCGGGGTTTACTAACAGTTTAAGTTGTTTCTTTTTCGGCATAAATCTGTAGATTGTTGTGCATCTATTAAATTACGGACCATCGCTCAAACCAAGACCGGGTCCGTCTACTTTTCAATTGCCGCAAACTCAACAAAGAAAGAGTCATTTTACTGAAAGATTGAGTGTTCACCGGGTACACTTCAATGCATAGGAAGCACAAACTATCCCAAAGGCTTTCCCGGCACGTACCAAGTTTATGAAAGAAGCTATCAAGTTGCAAAATACACCCTACTCCCTCCCTTCTCAATACCCAAAGGGAACTTGTATACATTTTTTATGAATTGATTTTAAGTTTATATTTGTTCAGAAGCTCATTGTGGCAATTGTAACACACTGGTTGATGCATCGCAATAGGCGAAAGCGTACGCAGGTTATTCAGCAAAAAAGCACGAACCCTAGAAAGGTTATGAGGTCGTAATCTAATTACCTAATAATAATTAGGTAGTTAATGTAGCTTTTACATCTCGTATGCGAGTTGAGTAATGCTTCACTAATCTGAAGACACAAAAAACGTAACTGGAGATTTGAGAAACAAGGTAAATCAAGCTGTCAACACTTGAGCTGCAGCTTTAATTACGTAGAAAAAATTCTTGCTTTATTGTGACGCGCTCCAAATAAACAAGCCATTTTTGTAAAATGGCAGAAACAAACGCAAAATAACTTCGAGTATGTAAGGTTTATAATGGGAGTCTTAGGTTATCAAAGTTCCGTAGTACGTTTTCTGTTAGTGAGTCCTGTTAGGAGAGAACTGTGGGTGACCCACCACTATAAAGGCGTCCGTAAACGGTTGGAGTTTTTGCGAAGGTTATGAAGCAGCAGAAAATATCGATATTTTTATATTTTCTGCTGAAGATCTTAGCTCGCTGGAGAAATGTCTGCAATGTTCGAAAGTGAATTTTCATTGAAAAGGGGATTTGCGGTGTCCACCCTTCGCAACAACTCCAACCGTTTACGGACACGTTAAGAGAGATCCCCTTGAAAGATATTGTACAGTACCTTATTTCATATGTTTTATGATTTTATTGTTAGTTTCATTTATGCATTTTGAAAATTTAATGCTTAGAACAGCAGCATACTAGAGAAACTCGAACGTATGCGACTTTTGCGTGAAATCGTAAGTCTCATAAATCCACGCCTGTCGCAGTTATGTGCGCACTTTTTTCTTCGTTCTTACTCCAAGTATGTGAAGAGTACCGGAACCTGCGTATAGGCCTACATCTTTGTTCCCTTCGTCGTAAAAATAGTTTGTGTGCGTCAAAGAAATTTGCTGTATTGAAATATTATGGTTGAGTGAACATCACACTTCTTAGGGTGGGGAGCTACTCTTATTGTATTTTGCAGTACTTCTATTAATACTTCTGTTCTTTGTAGGAATTCATTTGATATGGTTCTTTTACCCTTCTAATGCAATTCTTCCTGTCCTTCAATTTTAGCTTCACATAATCACTAGGGTTTTTTTCTGAATCTTAGGAAGCCCTTGGAACATCGAAGTGATGGAACCTGTTGGGGCCAGTAAAGCCTCAGTGGTTGGAGATGGTGTTCGCCATTTTGCCGCTGGAAAAATTGCGGCCTTTTTTTTAAACTTGTCGGAATTCAGCTCACAGGATGTTGCAGTGTCAATCATTAGTAAGTGTAAAGCTTATTTTGAGCTTTTATCTTTGAAGTAGACTTAGCAGCTCATCAGAGAAATAAATACAATTGTAAACGGAATCTAATTCTAACAAAATAGGTCCGTCCAAAAGATCTATTTCTTCGAGATTGATTGAAGAAAGTGGAGAAACATGTCGCGTAGAATTTAACCCGTCTGAAGTGGGAAGTTACGTAATTGACGTGACAGCGGCAGGTCACAAAATCCAAGGAAGTCCGTTCGTTGCGAAAGCATATGACAGTACCCTAATCCGGGTGTTTGATGTCGCCAATGGCGTCGTAGGTCAACCGTGTCAGTTTAGAGGTATACTTTTCCTTCGTTTTCTTCTTTTAAACTATTTGCTTGTTTGCTTGATTTTGTCGTTAAGCCTTTTCATTTGGTTAAGTGTTCTCTTTTTCGTTTTCGATTGATAATTTCGTAAGATTTTCTCTTTTCGAGATTGTAAGAACAATCGAGATTGTAAGAACATGTCTTTTCGTAGGTCAACCGTGTCAGTTTAGAGGTATACTTTTCCTTCGTTTTCTTCTTTTAAACTATTTGCTTGTTTGCTTGATTTTGTCGTTAAGCCTTTTCATTTGGTTAAGTGTTCTCTTTTTCGTTTTCGATTGATAATTTCGTAAGATTTTCTCTTTTCGAGATTGTAAGAAGTATTTCTTCGCCTTTGTGAGCTATATATTTTATTTTTTTGCTGTAAAGCGTGATGCGGTAAATTAACTTTGGAACAATTTCTTATTGTTAATTTTTCTAGTGGATGCCAGTCAAGCCGGTGAAGGACAATTAGAAATCTCTATCAACGATGGCGAAGTGCCTAATCATGTTCAGGTTTTGGGTGGAGGCAAATGTTTGGTGAGTTTTACTCCCGAGTTGGTTAAGGTCCACACCATTGAAATAAAGTTCAATGGCGAAACCGTCCCTGGTAAGCATGCCGTTCCATTACTTTGATGAACAGATTAAACAAATAAGTGTTTCTTTGGCGAATATATAATAATTTGGCCTTTCTTAGTGACAGTTGTACTTTTTATGTCTTGAATTGTATTGTACCTTTTGTTATTGGCTCTCTAAGAATGTTATTCTTAAATTTATGTAAACGGTATTAGAATCTTATAGGTTTGAATGTCTCATTGGTTTCGCTTTCCGAAAAATATTTAAGGCTTTACTATATTGCTAAGTTAGTTACACTAGTGATTGTCAATGTTTGGTTCAATTTTGTCTAGGATGCCCATTTATTTGCAAAGTGGCTGACAACAGCCGAGTTTCTGTGTCGTTAAGACACTTGGAGCTCTTAGCCATCGGGGAAGTAGCCCGTTTTGACATTACAGTCGACGGTAGTCCCAATTCTGAGCTAGCTGTATCGGTCAAAGGCCCAGCAGTGACGGAAGTCCCGGTAAAGGTCACTAGCGTATCCCGGAATATATTTACTGCCGAATTTACACCCCGTGACGTGGGATCGCATACCGTTCTAGTGGAATATAACGGAATGCCGGTGAATGGAACGCCTTTCATATGCAAATCTTACGATGCCAAGAAAGTCTTTGTGAGCGCTATGCCGAAAGGCATGATAGGCAAAAACCTGCAGTTTACAGGTAAAAGAAACATGTCCTATTTGCTTAGAGCTGTGCAGTAGAGTTTAGTTTATGAACGATTTCTTCTTGCAAGTTTAAGTGTACAATTACTGTATGGACTAAATTATTCCATGGATAACAACTACAACTGAGCGTCATTATCAATAGAAGAATAAGTCGTTTAAAAGCAATAGTCTACTACTTGCGCAGTAATACCGTGATTACAGTCGAATCTCGCTTCGGTAGCGTGCGCACACATAGTATAATTATAGTTAGTGTTATCATTTGCCCACAACTGACGTGAGCAGAAGTAGCTGCTTGACAAATACTGACGTACAAATTAATTTGTGTTGAGCTACAATATTGCTAGTGCGCACTAGAAAAACAATAACATCAAACCATTCACACGTGTCACACGACAACGTGCGTTATTTCATACTCTTTTACACATCTTAGCCTTATATACACATTTGCTTCATTTGCTATATTTTACCATATTCGACGCAATTTTGGAATGAGATCTCGCAGACAAAAACACGTTGAAATCAAGCAATGTTTTCTGAACAGTTGTCAGAAAGACATGATTCAGTGTTTGGCCAGTTAGTAATAAGGCTACGAGGGTTTTGGGTATTGTCTTTTGTGAACCGGTTAGCTTTAGTATCTAAGAAGTAAATGGGAGGGTGTCGCAAGGAATGCGGGGGGACGATACAAAGAATGGTACAAGTTCTCAAAGAGTTGCCAGTTAGTTACCCAACAATAAATTTAAAATGGAACAAGTCCAATAAATTTGTGTTACAATGCATTTTAATAACGAATTCATAACTTGTTTGGTTATTTGTTTCACGTAGTCGATGCCAGTCAAGCAGGAGAAGGCAATCTGGAAATTACAATCAGCGCCCGCGGAAGGAATATTCCCACGCAAGTCCATCCACAAGGTTCCGCGAGGTTCGCGGTCGGATTTGTACCTTTGGAAGCTATCGATCATGTGATCACCATTACTTTCAATAAGGAGCCCGTCTTAGGTTCGTTTCGCGTTTTCAATGTCCTTGATGTTTCAGCTTCTGAGCGTGATTTTGTTGTTTATTTTCACCCGTCACTTGACTTACTTTAGTCAGTTTGGATGTATCCTCAACAAGCTTTGGTTCACTAAAAAAATACTATTATCCTTTTGTAGGTTCTCCGTTTACGGCACAGATTTTTACGGATCCGAACCGCGTTGTGGTCAGTGGACAATCCCTAGCATCTTCTGCTATAGGAAAAACATCGTATTTTAAGCTAAGCAACGTGGCTGGAAGTGTAGAAGATATAGAGATTAACGTAGAAGGTAATCATCTCTTAAAAAGCAAAAATAGTCATCGAAGTAACTCTATTAAAGTAAGATTATAATTGGATAAAAAGTGTAATCTATAAAACAATTTGATTTCATTTCGGAAATAAGTTCGTGGAGAGAACAAACTAGCCAAGAATTTTTTATACAATTTTTCTTCATTGTCTATCCTTATGGAAACACGTTTTGTGGTTCTGTCACCCAGCACGAATTCTTCTTGCCTTTTTTCCATCCACAGGGTCTTCTCCGTACAGACTGAGAGACTATTGAAAAGAAAATCACATGACTTTTTATTCTCTTTGAATTCTTGTCGCATCACAAATGACGTCATCACACGCACTAATTCTAGCTTTAGCATTTGACTGAACCGCATAATTATCATCATCTTCGTCATCGATAAACAAAACTAATAGACAAAAGCTTTCGGACTGCTTTATGTAACAATTTTTCTTGGCTGAGGTAAAAAACACTAACTTTGTCATGTTTATTAATGAGTAACATCTGAATCCATTATTGAGCGAACCAGTTTGTCTCAATTGTTCAGTTTGTATGTCGTAGTTGTAGTTTTGGGAATTTCCTTTCTCGAACGAAAAATGCTAATTTGGCTTAGTAAAAAAATAGTGACGTTAAGAAGCTTTTTTCGTTTGACTAACCTACGACCTTTCTGGACCACCTTTTTCTTTCCTTTTTGGCGGGGCGGGCGTCAACTTTTTGTTGCGCAGGACCTTCTGGACTTTCTGTGCCAGCACAGGTCAAAGACAATGGCGACCAGACTTTCAACGTTGAGTTTATGCCCAAAGTGGCCGGCGAACATCGCATTCATGTCATTTATATGGACAAACCCGTCACTGGCTCACCGTTTAGCTGCAAAGTCTATGATGTCAGTGCTATTAAAGTCAAAGAATCTACCAAAGGCGTCGTCGGCAAACCGGTCACCTTTTTAGGTAAGTTACCTCTCTTCTTAGTCAGTTGTCGACTTGTTGCTCATGCCTTACGTCACGGTGCCGTTCAAAAGATCGCTTTCCTGGAAACGGAACACTGAACATATGGTCTCCAGTCAAGATCGGTAAGGCTACAGTAGAGTCCACTTATGTAAAGAGCGGTTTAACGTGCAATCCTCCCAACTGTGTACTGAGCTTGCGATCCCGGTTACTTTTTTTAAGCCCCCCCCCTTCAGTTTTTATACAAGCACTTGTAGGGCTAAAACTGCATTAAACTTGTAAATGAACTTACCAACCTTAACCTTAGTTAACAAACCTAATTTTTCCATTGACCTTTTCCACTTTCTATATTTCTACGCCAAAGCTAAATAGATTAGAATAAGTTAAATTAGTTTTAAAATTAGTTAGGGTGAGCTAGGTTAAGCTGAGAAGAAAGAAATCGAAGGGGTTTATAAGATAAAAGTATCTGGTCGCGTTATCTATGCATGCACGACGACCTCGGTTAAAGATATTTTTTACTTCGCTTAATTGTATACTGTCTGTCCGGTCCTGATACTATCCAGTTAAGTGGAATCCACTTCAGTAGTTCGAGACTGCGACAAATAGTTTTCAGTGAAATCTAAATTAAAGCTGGAACATGTACGGAGCAAAACATTTCAAAATGAAATACCCTGGACTCAGTACCGTTTCGTGAAAATGTGGTGGGCTTATGAAAAGCAACATGAAGTGTTGCCAATATAACAGTCTTGCTAGTTTTAATTTCGCTATTTGCCGCTACCAATTTTCTTATTCTTCCTTTGTCACGGTTGGAAGTTCTTTCATCTGATTTTTATGCTCACCCTGTGCGGTGCCCACTTTTAACTTATTTGTTTGTTTCGTTTTCTTCCTCCTTAGTGGAAACCAGTCAGGCAGGTCCGGGAAACTTGGAAGTGACGGTAAATAGCGGTCAAGTCCCAACTTCAGCCCAAGCGCACGGAATGCATACCTACGCGATATCTTTTACTCCGAAAGAAGCGAAACCACACGAAGTGGAGCTCAAATTCAATGGAGAAAACGTACCAGGTAAATCTAGCCGCTTCCATCTCGGTATATTTAAAAATCCAGCGTAAAACACTGTCTTTTTCGCTTCAAGGTATTGAAATATAAATACACCTTCTTAGTAACAGGCTGGAAGCATGTACTTCTAATTCAAAAAGTTCAAGTGATGTGCGATAGATTAACTACCATATGGTATAAGAAAGTAGTTCTTAAGTGCAGAGTAATTCTAAATTATATGCAGCCGTTTACATTGTTTTCTACTAAAGGGCTTGATCAGTACGAGGCTCGCTTAGGATTTTAAAGTCTTTATTGACATTTTTATTTGAAAAATTAATATGGTCGCATGTTAAATTTTGCACGTGGGAAAGCGGTAAAGAGGCTTGTGGATATGAAAAATGTGTGACAGATGTCGAAAAAATGTGACAGCCGCCGTGACAATTCCCTAGCTCTCTAAATGAACTGAATTAGGTACCGAAAATCCACTTCGTTATAAATTTGGGTGAGAAACTTGCATCATGATTCGGAGCTCTACTTCCAGACGTTTAAGTGTTATTTGGTATAAAAGGCATTCCTGTACCCTCATTTGTTTCCTTTGAATCTTTAGGGAGTCCTTTTACTTGTCAAGTTATCGACTCTCGCCAAGTGACCGTTTCTGGCGAAGGACTAGAGAAAGTCCCGGTAGACCAAGCCACCAGCTTTTATTTGGATATTCAAGGCCCACCGGGTTCGGTGGATATTCGTGTCTTATCGCCGGCCCGAAAGCCCTTGGAAGTGAACGTGCAGAAAGTGACCGAGTCTCGGTACGCAGTCAGTTACACGCCAACCGAAGTGGGTGAGTGCTTTTGTTTTGCTCTTTCTCTCATTGGTTCACAAGTCAAAACAGAGATTGAATTTCAAGAAGCGCGTGAGTACTAAGTATCGCTTAAGCAATGGATCAATTGGTTACGACAGGGGATCACAGTGTTGAAGCGAAGTACGAGGATATGCAAATTCATGGCAGTCCGTTTTTGGTCAAGGCGTATGACGCGAAGAAAGTTAAAGTCACGGATGTGAGTAATGGCGTAGTGGGGAAGCCCGTTTACTTTACCATCGACGCGAGCCAGGCCGGCGCAGGCAATTTGGAAATCATAGTCTCGGTGATGGGCAAACATGTGCCCAATTATGTCCAATCTGAAGGCAATGCCAAATTTCGAGTGAGTTTCAAACCCGTGGAACCTGCACCACATACCCTCAGTGTACGATTCAACGGAGAATCCGTGCCAGGTACGGATCGAAACATTTTTGACACTTTGCTATTGCGAACCCAGGCACTAACCTTATAATTCGGGGTTGTTAGAGTAGCGTTCCTTTTTGTGTTTGGGTGTAATTCTGTGATGTTTTGTAAATAACTTTCTCACTTTTAAAATCCTTCTGAATCCTTCGAAATTCTCACTTCTTTTCGCGTTGCAAAATCTTTTATTTAAACTAGTTTTGCCTTACTGTTACCATTCCATAGGCTCTTAATCATAATCATTTGTCTATTTTTATTCGTGTAAAGGTTCACCCTATACATGTCGTATTACGGATGCGAGTCAAATTGTAGTATCGGGAGCTGCGTTAAAAATGTCCCCCTTGACCCGGCCAGCGGTATTGACGATCGATCCGCGAAGTGCTGAAGTGAGCGAATGTCTCGTGGCTGTTTTGTCAACTTCAGGCCAAAACGTGCCAGTGGATCTAAGCCAGTCTGGTCCTAAATACGTTGCACAGTTTCAGCCCTTTGAAGTCGGTAAGCTGCCTTTCTCTCCAGCGCTTTTGTTGGGTTTATCACTAGAGTTTTATGGGAAGGTCAACAACAAGATTGAGGAACTATGTGACATCTTTGGAAGAAAACGCTGCAAATGATAAAGCAATCCCACACTAAATGTCATAACATAGTGTACTTAATTTTTCACATACGAGTACACAGCATGCGGAAACTTTGTGGCTGAATAAATGAACTGTGTAAATAAGGCCGTACCCAGGGTGGTTAAGGGTTTGACAACCTCCCCCCAATTTTTTTTCTATAATGGCAAGCATAGGAGATTGCCCATATGTTCCAAAATGTTGCATATTAACCACCCCGACCCCCACCGAGACTTTCGTAACCCCTACGAACCAAATTCTTGAGTGCGGCCCTGTGTGTAAACTTATAGGGTATTGCGTAGGAAATCAAATGCTCTAGTATTTATTTTTTTCGTTGTTTCATTTGTCTAGGTCCACACACCGTTTCTGTTGTCATAAATGGTGAGCCTGTAGGTGGGAGTCCGTTTACTTGCAATATCTACGACGTTAATAAAGTCACTGTTTCCGGCTTGGGTCAATCACGCGTAATCCAATTTCCTTTCTTTGAAAAATAAAGACATAAATACATGTAAAAAAACGCGCGTAAAGAACAGACTTTTTTATCGTGTTTTATTTTTTTCCTTTTTTTATATTTTTTTTCGTACTCCTACGGTATTTGAGCCTAAAATTCCTCTTCATATTTTTACTGACTCTTAATTTTTTTCATTGTAGGTGGGACAACCACTTACGTTTACTGTAGATGCTTCCCAGGCTGGCGAAGGAACTTTGGAATTGGTGGTAACTACCGCAAAATCGTCTGTTAAAGCTGACGTGCGGGCTCGTAGCCGTGGCCTGTATGATGTGACGTTTGTTCCTCAAGAGCCCGTCCCTCATTTTGTCAACATCACTTTCAACGACGAGGATATCCCAGGCAATCCTTTCAAGTGCGAAATTCGGGACTTGGACGAAAAAGAGATCCGACACATTCAACGCACGGAATCCAAAATTGTTACTGCCCGGGGTGATGGCTTGAAAGAAGTTGTATTAGGAGCACCAGCGTTCTTTGAAATCGATACTAAAGGCATGGAAGGCTCTGTTGAACTTAGGGTGACAAGTAAGAAACTGCTCTTGTTTTCATAAACAGTATTCATATAATGAATATTAAATTGCTAATAGAATTCAGATAAAAGAAAAGTATTATAAAACGGTAGTAATTAGGTTGACTTCTTTGAAAGATCCTAGGGGTGATTTGGTGCAGAGCAACCTGACAAAGGTGAAAAGTGGTATATGTCGAGCGGAGTACGACCCGGATGTAGTAGGCACTTACAGGATTGAAGTATTCCACCAAGGAAAACTCATTAGCAAACAACCCTTCCTCGTAGAAGTGACTGATCCGGCTGCTGTCCAGGTCATCGAGGCTCAAGAAGCCAAGGCCGGAAAAGAAGGCTCGTTTACAGGTAGATCAATCAACGCTTTTCTGAGTCAGAAACATATAAAAAATCGGGTCGTTATGAAACCGATTATACATCGCTCAGTAAGTTCTAATAAGAGCGTTTACACGAAAGGCGTATGGTGCTTGTCGCGAATTTTGAATAATCGGATAACCGAAGAAACTAATGTAAAAAAAGTTCGCAAGTCTTCAGTCAAATAAGGGGAAACCATAGAATGCAATGAAAAAGTCTCGTTTTAATATTTCTAGCAAACAAAGAAAGCCAAGTAACATTTTTTTCCGTAGTTGATACATCCGAAGCTGGGCGTGGCACTTTAAATGTGTCCATAAGGGCGGCAGGACAACACGTTAAGCATACGGTACAAAATCTAGGCTCGGGACAGTTGAAAGTCCTCTTCTATCCTACGATCCCAGTACCGCATCGCGTGGATTTGAAATATAGTGGCGTGCATGCATCAGGTAACAATTCTAAAATCCTGAAACTTTCGGATCCTAGCTCCATGATCCTAGATCCTTATTTACTCAAGATTTACGTCAAAATACTTTTTTCCATGTAGGATGTCCGTTTGAGATTCCTGTAAAGAATCCTGCAGTGGGAAAGGAAGTAACTGCTGTGGGAATTGGTCTGTATCAATGCAAAACTGGCAGAAATACTTCTTTCGTGATTGAGACCCGTGGACAACCTTCTCGTCTCTTCGACGTCGTTATAGCTGGTCCACAGGATGTCGCAGTTCCGGTCAAATGCTATCAGCAAAAAGATGGAAATTTATTAGCGGAATTCACACCTTCTGTTGCAGGTAATCAAGTTCACAACGAAATAAGTCCTTAAGGCCACTGTATACCCGTTCTTTTTATTTTACATTGACTGCATGGGGGAAACGAGAGAATTGCGTGGACGATTTTTCCATAACTGTTGATATTTTTCGTCCAGTTTTGAAAATAATAACACCTAGAATCGAACGTGGAGAAATTTTCGAAATTTATAATTTTGGAAAAAAGCAGACAAATTCCTTGAACAATTGTGAGTGATATCTGCCCTTTTTTCAAAAATATATCTCCATAAGATTCTAGGGATAATCAGTTAAAACTTTACTGTCGATTACTTCGAGAAACACTGAATGGTAATACAAAATCGTCCACGCGAACTCTCCATGTAATCGTCCATAAGAGAAAGACTGTGTACAGTGGCCTTAAAGGAGGCTTTCAGAGGTCTTCGAAAAAGGAGATTAGCCAACAGTGTTATGTATATCAAGACAGTTCAGAATCCGTATCGAAAACGAAACTAGGAGTTACATGATACTCTAGAACTAGCAGTCTAATGGTGTGTATACAGTATTTTTTATGTTCATGTTATACTAAACTGTCCTTATCTGTAATATTTATGCGTTTTGTTTTCTCAGGAACTTATAAAGTGGACGTATTGTGTGACACCAAAGCTGTCAAAGGTTCTCCATTCTATTGCCAAGCTTTTGACGTTTCGAAAGTTAAAATTGAACAAACAAAGACTTCCACAGTCGCAGTTAACGAGCGTATTGAATTCCAGTGTAAGTAATTCCGTCCTAGAATTCAAAACAAAACAGTATTTTTACACAGTATATGATTCATTTGATAGTGAATCGTCGTGACGCCGGATTCGCCGAGCTTGACGTGACCGTTACTAGTCCTTTGGGACGAGATTTGCCTTTAGAAGTGAAAGGAATGCCTAACGGCGAAGGCGATTTAATTGAATTTTACCCGAGTTTGCCTGGAAAGTATCGTTTTGCCATTACATACGGAGGAGAAGATGTTCCAGGTAAGCCCCTGTTCCAGTTTATCGCCTTAGCTAAAAGAAAAAAAAACTTTGATTCGTTTTCCATTAGGCTCGCCAATACTTTTCGTAGTGGAAGAAGAAGGTATCGCCAGAGCTTACGGTGAAGGATTATTGAATGCCGTTGTTGATACACCTGTTAGTTTTTACATCGAAGCTCGCGGAGTAGCCGGAGAACCGACTGTTCAAGTAAGAAAAGTGCTGAAGGAGATTTGAACATTATAAAATAGAACCTACAAATGAAGTTGATGCGAAAGTATTAAAATAAGTAGCACCTATATATTGCTTTCTTATAACAATAAATGTATTCAAAATTAATAAATTAAAAATGTAATAGGTATTTACCTAGCGTGTGTGAAAGTTAGTTTTTAGTTAATAAAACGTGTCGTGTTTAGTGCTACGTAAAACAATGATTCTGTTACGTTCCCGTAGGTCGATGGACCAGATAGCATAGCTAAAGCTACGTTATCTTCCGAAGAAACTGGATTGTACTTAGTTACGTACACTCCACAAGAAGTTGGCGTGTTCGACGTACGAATTTTATGGGACAATAAGGAAATTGCAGGTAAATTGGCGTAGTCCTCATTTTCTTTGTCCGTCCCAATTAGTTTTCATAATTGTTAATGTTATCAACCACTTTTTTGTTATTTGCGGTGATCACTTTTATTATTGTGACCCTTTATGTAAGGTTCTCCACATCATCCGAAAGTGGTCGATCCTCGCAAAGTGCGCGTGATTGGTGGCTGGGAAAGTCTTTTGAACGAATCCGGCAAAGTAGCTTTGGCAGTAGGTCTTGAGAAGAAAATCAGTTTTGATACATCAGAAGCTGGTCCTGGCAAGCTGGGCATCGAGGTACGTGGCCCTCAATGTACGGTCGTACCTACGCAGATCCAAAACGCCATCCAGCGCACCAAAGTACGCTTCACACCATCTCAAGGTGGAGAACACTCGTTATACTTGTCATGGAACGACGTACCGTTGCCCAAGTCACCGTTACTCGGTTGGGCGGAATATTCATCAGAGCCCATGGTTGAAAGCCCTGCCAGTACTCGCGCGTCAAGTACGTCCAGCAGCGATTCCATGCGAGTGGTATTAACTGGAAAAGGCTTAGCAGGGGCCATCTGCGGGGAAGATGTGGAATTCCTAATAGATGGATCCAAAGCTGGCCCAGGTAGGTCTCTGCAGAAATGCCGGGAAGGTCTAAGAGAACATCACAAGTTTTAACATGCCTATGTCTTCTTTCGTAAAGGAGTACCAGAAGTAACCATGACAGGCGTGAAAAACGATTTGCAAGTCAATCTGGTCCCGAAGGGAAATAATGTCTATAAGGCAATATACAATGCTGACACCCCTGGCGTTTACCTACTCAACGTGATGTGGGCCGATAGGTATGATCTAGGAAACCGGAAGAGAACTGCCGAATACTAATCCCTAGATTGTAATTTCAGGCAAGTCAAAGGCTGCCCCTTGAAGATTTCCGTAACGTCAGTTTCGGATGCCACCAAAGTTGTTTGTTCTGGAGAAGGACTAAGCTTGGGTACTATGTGTAAAGACATCAAAAGTTTTATTGATATCCGAAGAGCAGGACCAGGTAAGGATTTTCTCGCATTTTATCTGTAAGGATGCCTCTCTCGAAATTAACGTTCACATTAATGTTTGCGATTGATGTTCCATCGCACGGAAAGTTTGGGTATATCAATGGAGAATGTATGGTTTTAAGTCCACATCAACGTAGATATCTTCCATGCAGGATTTTTTTCAAACTTCCGTGAAGAATTTTTCCGTGCAGTCAAAATATTTACACACGAACTTTTCACTTTATTTTTGTGTGAAGCACGTAACAAAGTCGTTCAGTAAGACACTTTTTTTTCTTGTCTTTTTCCGTTTGTTAGGTGAATTGACAACACACTGCGTGGGGCCTCATAAACAAGCAGTTTGTGAACTGTATGACCATCGTGATGGAACTTTTACCTTGAATGTGAAGCCCCAAGAGCCCGGCAAGCATCTATTACACGTTAAATATGGAGGTAAGTGCTACCTTTAAAAACGGATATAATACGCTAATGCAAATCTGCAGGTGACCACGTCCCCGGCAGTCCATTCTCTTTAAGGGTAATGGGTGCTCC
This sequence comes from Triops cancriformis, assembly GCA_020615345.1. NCBI lineage: Eukaryota > Metazoa > Arthropoda > Branchiopoda > Notostraca > Triopsidae > Triops > Triops cancriformis. The sequence continues at coordinate 28,390 of JAHZNP010000923.1, forward strand.
CGATCCCAGTAAAGTACGCGTTTACGGTCCTGGAGTGGAGCACGGTGTTTTGGCATTGTTCCAAAGTCGGTTTCTGGTCGATACCCGAGGAGCCGGAGCAGGTCAGTTGACTGTACGGATTCGCGGACCTAAAGGTACTTCATTTCTTTTCATTATTTTTGGACTTGAATTTTGTTTTGCTTTTTCTTGTTTATTGTGCCAAATTCGGCACGAAAGCAAAAAAAAAAGCAAGTGGTTCTTTTTTAATACGCCATTAGGTAGCAATTAAAATGTTCATTCCGATAGCCTAGCTTACGAAATCTTACGAAATGCACGCGAGAGCGTCGCGAGGAGTAGCGCTCACGCAGGTACTGTGCAGTTAGAATAGGAGTAATTGATAGGTCTCCTTTGCCCAAATATGTGGTGTTTTTTGTAAGCATTCCTATGTATGTCTTCTTTCATGTTTTCATTACAAGGTGCCTTTCGAGTGGAGATGCAAAGAGAAAGTCAGAAAGACAGAACCATCTTATGCAAATACAATCCCACGGAGCCAGGTGATTATCGCGTAGAAGTACGATGGTCTGGTGATCACGTACCAGGATCGCCGTATTCTGTCATGATCTTCGATACCCAAGAAGAGCTTACGCGATTTTTACAGGTAACGATTGTCAGCAATATATGCCAAATAGTACAACGACCGTTTATTAAAAGCAAATAAACGAAATTCTTGCAGGGTAATCACTCTCCGCGTGGAAACACTCCCGATTTCTATGGAACCCTTGGAGGGCGCGAAGGAAATTATTCAGTCGGTTACGGTCACACTACCCATGTTGGACCCAAATCTATGAAACATTCGTTAGCTCAACATTGATTGTTAAGCATAACCCAAAAAAGTCAGGTCAACACTGTTTCGCCCCCCCCTCCTCTCACACCCCCAAAAAATGTTATAAATGGTCTTGAGTGTTCCCATCGCTTAACTCATTCTCGTAATTTATCCATGCCTTAAAAGAAGGAAAACCTAAATCTATTTGTGTGTTTTTTCGTGTCTCGCTTTTTTTACTTTCGTTAAATGGAACTAATCCAAAAAGCACCCAAAATAATTAATATTTTAACAATGTATTAATGTACTGTTACAAAGAAAATTTACATATAATTGATTGAGAACGACATACGCAAGACTCGCCTCCTTATTTGGCCAAGAGCAAAAAAAGTACAAAACAACAATACTGATTTCGCCACAGAAAAATCTGACGCAAACTTTAACTTCTAATTTAATGCTTTGCAAATCTTCGTGATATCTAACAACGGCGCCATTTCTGCGTATTCTGCCATTAGCTCCTGTGGTGTACTTCTTGGCATAGGGTTCCGGTTCAAAAACTGACCATCAAGCTGCAAATCCCGATCTGGAAATTCCCTTTGTACACTACGTACCGCGTTGCGGAAAGAAGTTGATGGATTTCTGCCTAACGTTCCTTGCGCGTGGCTTCCCAACTTCCACCACCCCACCCGGACAAGCTCCATTTTTTTCTGCTGGAATAACAATCGTCTCAGATTCATTTCGTCCAAGTCTAAAACGTCCGTCTCCAAACGACACAAATTCGGCATTGCTAAAACGAATTTCTGGAACTGCAAACCGCTCAGGTTTGTGCGGAAAAGCTGTAAATTCTGCAAACTCTGCACTGGCTTCCATTCGTGGAAGCTGTCATCTCTTTCCCACGTACTGTCTGTTATGACGAGTGTCTCTAATTCCGGGCAGTTCTTTAAACATCGCTCCATGCGGCTCCATTCGATGTCGGCTACTTCCGCCAGCTGTAGGCATTTGATGGTACGCCCATTCCGAATCAGAAAATTCTCAAAATGGACATCTAAAGTGCCTCCCTTTACATTGGCATGGAAAAGGGTTAGAAATGCTAAATGACCTAACGCTTGGATATTATACGTAAACGCACTATTAAGGAAAAGCCATTCTACAGCAGGGCACATATGAGCTAGCAGCTCCAGGTGCCCGGGTGTAAGCGTATCCGTCGATCCAAAAGCCACCGTTCTCAGGGCGAACTTGGGGTAATGTGCCGAGTGCACTGAACAGTACCACAAGGTATCGGCAATACTGTCGTACAGTAAAGCACAGAGGTACGGTAAACCATAAAGCAGAAGCGCTGCCCCAGGGGGCGTAACGTCAGTTTTGAGCATAATAACAGTATGGAGCTTGCGGCAGCACAAGAGCCAAGCCACGCCTGTATTGGTCACACCGGTGTCGTTCAGCACAATACTTTCTAATAGCGGACAGTTTTGGCCTACGACGGCTATGACACTATCGTTACATTGCTTCGGGAGCGACAAAGCTTTTAATTTACGGAGGTATTTGAGGACATGGCAGAGGATACCTTGAGTGATGACCGACTGGTCGGCGCGTTCCATGTAAAGTTCGGTTAAATTAGTGCACAAAGGGAGGGTAAGAATGGCAGCGATAGTGACTTGCTCTAAGCAAAGAGGCATGACAAAGGCGCGGAGGTTGCGGGGAATGAAGGAACCCACGTAGACTAGAAGTTGGCGACCTACACCACTTTGTTCGAAAGCAACGTCCATTGCGTGAAGAACTTGGACGACAAAATCGTCGACTAAATTAGCAGGAATGCGACACGTAATCTGGTCCTTAACGGCTTTCATGATATCGTCAGAGCTTGCCCGTGCTCGCCCGGGTGACTCGTGTAGCGAGTGCAGGGAACACACGGCCCAAAAGGCTGTCGCTTGCGTACTCAGGCACTTTAAGCTCGGCACCTGAGAAGAAGTATTTGTGGGGATTAAACAGCCTCGAAGGATCCTGTGCATGAAATCCATGCCTACGACTAGTTTTCACTGTTGAAACTCCTCGTTCCCGTGGAGCGTTCTGTAACACACAAAAAGTACGAAGGTAACACGGTAACCAAAATAAAGAATTTTGACTTGGGCCCCTGCACTAGACCACTTTGAAACGGCTAAAGGATGCCTTTTGCCAGCTGATGCACTACATTGTTCCAGCTTTAGCCACTAGTTGACGCTGTTTGAGAACTATTTAGGGCCCAACACGTTCGCCAAGGAAAACTGCCAGCGATGAGTAAGGTAGCCAGTCCGGCTGAAACTGACAAATCACCTTCAGTTAAGAGCCCTGTTCTTACAGATGTACCCGCGCTGGCGCTGTGGTTCCGTTTACCTGGTTTTGCTTTTGTTTACAAAATAATGGAATTTGAATTTTAAATACGTTTTTTTAAAATTAAAACGGCTTGTTTGTTTACCATGAATCAAACATTTTCAGGTTGAGTATTTCCTTCCAGTTAAAGGAAAGATGCTTTTTAAAACATCTAAGGTGGCTGCGTTTTCAATACAATTGTAATTGATTTATTAATGAAATATTTATTTCCAAATCAAACTAGATTCTTCTTGCATTCGTCTTTTCCACGAACCCACACCCAAACAGTTTTGGTCCCAAATTCGTAAAGTGAGAGAAGCTAAACCAACAGTTTCTTTGAAATATTGTTTCCAATAGTATTTGTATTGCGTTGCACTTACAAAGGACATGCATTCGAAGACAACAATTTTCTCCTTGTTTTCTCTTCTACATGATGACCTCAGAAAGACTGAGGTTTTGTCCTGCATCTTATGGCATAAACATTTCAGTGGTAGTAGTTACTGCAATGAAAATAAACCTTAAAATGTCAAAAACAAGCCACAAACGTTTCATATAAATACTCCCTAATTTAGTACAACTGAGACTTTAATACGACATGCAACTTTCCATTAATAAAGTTTGTATTGTAATTGAAGCTAGATTTGCAAAAGGCCTGGATGAATTGTCATACTGGGGAAAAAGAAAGTGGGACACTCATACTTACG
>JAHZNP010000924.1:0-32222 GCA_020615345.1 Triops cancriformis
TGATTTGGAAATACATATTTTATTAATAAACAATTATAATTGTATTGAAAACGCAGCCACCTTTGATGTTTCCAAAAGCATCTTTCCTTTATTTGGAAAGAAATATTCTACCTGAAAACGTTTGAGTCAAAACAAAGAAACAAGCCGTTTTAATTTTTAAAAATGTATTTAAAATTTAATTCAATGAAAAAAATACCCTCCATGTTGTATACAAAGTCACGTGCCTATATGTAGCTTGGTCCGTGACGTCGACTACCTTTGAATAGTCCTTCTTGAAGTACACCGTTTTAACTGAATCTCAACCAATGGGCAGCCCGATGTGTTCCACCGTATTGTGTAAACAGGCTCCCAAAGTCCCCTGATTTTGGGTTGTTTCGCTTACGTGCGTACCTCCCCGGAAAACGGGTTGTTTTGAGCGGAGAATGTGTTCGCCTAAGCTGGCTAAGACGCCCTGTTCATGTCAACCACGCTTAAGCCGTTGACTAAAGCGCAGTCAGTCACTTGCTTTATGCGAAATACGAAATGTTTTTACTTTGTGATTAAATACGTTGCCTAAATCGTAATATTACCGAAATATCTAAAACCATTTGATTGCATTACTCAGTTTTTACATGAAAACTTGTAAACTTTTTTCCTTTGTTTTATACAAATTAAATTTACTGCTACGTAAACGGAAAACAATTTATTACTGTAACTTTATTGTAATTAAGCATGCGGTTATAGAATTAAGGAAATATTTAAACAGGCAATGAAAATAAATTTAATTCATTGTATTTTATTTTTCTGCATATTCTCAATGCGAGCGTTTTGTGAAAAATGCAAGCGAGCACTTAAACTTCGCGAGGTTTTCCCCTTCACCTAGACAGCGATTGGTTGTGCGACACTTCGCTGCCTAATGAAAGTAAATCAGCCTCGAGAGGCTTAATTAGACCTTTTACTTTCTCTGAGTACAGGTTTTTTGCTCAGTATAGTACGGTAAATATACTTTCGATAAACGTCTAATTTGATACAGAAAAAACAAACAATTGACTTGTTTAATGCGTTTACTAGACGTTTTTGTTAAGTATTCTTACCTAAACTAAACGTATATTAGACGTACTTTTCGCGTACAATTTCTTTGCATATTAAACGTCTGCTTTGCGGCTACATGTCACTCTTTTTTAACTCTAAAACGAAACGTTTCTTTCCAAACGCCTTGCTGTCTATTATGCGTCTTTTACACGTACGTGTGCCACTTGGGAATAGCTAAGAAAATCTTTTCGACGAATAGAACGATATTTTAAGAATGTAAAAATAAGTCACTTGTCGGTTAGTCGTCAGAAAGTCCTTGGCCGCTGGTACATCTCTTGGAATAACGCAGCGACCCTAAAGTATAGGATATCGGAACCTTTTGGTTCTTCAGCAATAGCTATAAATTAGTGCTAAATAAATTGACCGTTAACTCTTCTTCATTACAATGTTTCAGGAATGGTTCTCGGCAGGGCCGTACCCAGGATTTTGGTTCGGAGGGGGTTTTGAAAGTTTCGGAGGGGGTTTTGAAAGTTTCGGAGGGGGTTTTAATATGCAATTTTTTTGGAGATTTGGGCATTCTCCTATGTTCACCATTATAAAACAAAGATTTCGGGGAGGGTTTAAACCCCCAAAACCACCCGCTGGGTACGGCCTTGGTTCTCGGTACCTTTATACCTGGTTACCTATATAAAGACAAGCCGTTGTGTGTCATATTATACCGATAGTTCTGCAACTGCTATTTACGTGACAATAGTAACATTACAGATGTCGGAACCGAGCCAAACCACCCACAGGGATGCTGCTGAAAAAAAAACAACCAAGGTATTTTCGGTGTAAATAATTGTTTTAAATATTTTAACTATTACTTATGCACTTATTTTATTACAGACATGGAAAATGGAGATTACAATACCGAAGATTTTAAGGAAACCATAATTAAAACACACCCAGAAACATTTGAAAAAGTGACGAAAGTGTTGTGCGAGAACACTCCGCACACAGCCGCCTCGAAGATAATGGAGGGCCTCGGACGCGGCATTATTCAGGGACTGAAGCCGACTAGTATGTCACAAAGACGTCAAAGAGAAGCGTAAGTTTAAATACCTTTATTTCAAAGTCGTTTTGTATGAACTGTTGGGCTAAAAGGTCACGTATGCCGTATGCTAGGCTGCCAAGGAAGGATTTGCCTTAGACAGTCCGGAAATCTCTTATGGTTGTGGTTCTTTGGTGATTTTGTGACCTAATTGATTTTTAGTACATTTGGCTTCCCCAGACTTAACACTTTCTCTTTTTTTGGAAGATGCTCTTGACGTAAATACAATGTTAATCCATAATTTAGTTGGTGCAGAAATCAAAGATTTTTCTCACGTGATAATAAAGCATTGGTTTAAGTCACATGGCCTCCCCCTTTTTGTGGACTGTTTGGTATCTTTCACTTTTGCTATACAATCAGTTGTGGTGCCCTTTGTGTTTTGCATATAGCCAAAATCCCGCCTATGTGCATCGTAAAAAACTGTGACAGTAAATACAGTCAGGATCCTCAGGTAATTGATATTACCTTTCACAGGCTACCTAAATCAAATCTTACATTCCATGCTTGGCTGAGTGCATTAAACTGGCAGGAAGACTGGGAACCAAAACCGAGTGATTCTCATCACAGAGTTTGCTCCAAACATTTCACAAACGACAGTCTTATTTACCGAACAAAAACTCGCCGTCTTAAACCAGGTATGGTTCCCAGCGTATCTGAACAGTCTGATGTTACCCCAAAAGATTATATTAATTGGCAGAAAAATCTCAAAATTTCATAGCTTGCACTTCAGATGAAACTTGCAGGATTCCTGCAGTTCAATGTAATATGGAGGTAGCTGGCAATTTACGCGATAATGTAAGCCAGCAGGTTTCACAATCAGAGCAAGCTTGCGCTACTCCATCTCATGGTGGACGGTTAGATAATACACCGGAACGCTTAAGAAATAAACCACTTTGTTCCAAAGTACGAAAGAAATTGCAATTTTTTGGACCTGGTCGATAAAAAAAGTAAATTACTGGAAAAAAGAACCGATACACTCACAAAAAGTTCAGCACAAAGATTGTTAGCGCGATTGAGCGTTTATGAGAATAAAACAAAACGAAAACAAATTCGCAAGTTTAGAATGAGAAACCACAGAGCTAAATCTAAACTGAACATTTTAGAGAACATGGTTGAGCAATTGAGATCAGAAGGCTTATCGGAAATTGGAGCAGAAGCTGTTAACAGCTGTTTGTCAGGAACATTTGCTGGCACGTTAGTAACCGAATTTCTTAACAAAGGAAAAAAAGGTCTAAAGACTACTTTTTCTGATGACCTTAAAGTTTTTGCTACTAATCTGCATTTTCCTTCTCCAAGAGCATAGGAGTATGTCACATCAAAGCTAACGAATATTTTGCCACATTCTAAGACCATCACACGTTGGTACAGAAGTTTCGATGGCTCACCAGGTTTTAGTTATCACGCACTATGCTTATTGAAGGCGAAAAAGAATGAACACCCGGAGAAATCTTTGTACGAGCAGTACAAAGATTTCTCCGGCTTAGCTTTGATGTTTGACGAGATGCATATTCGTAACCACATTGAATATGATTAAGTCAAACAAAGATTCATAGGTAGAGTAGATATGGGAGAAAATAGCGATGATGGCAGATTGCCAGAAGCTGGTGAAGCTCTGCTATTTATGATTTCATGCCTAAATGAGGAATGGAAGCTCCCGATAGGGTATTTTTTAACTGCAGGACTTAGTGCGGAAGACAAAAAAAGTCTCGTTTTCAGGTCACTATTGTTGCTTGATGACCACGGTGTCGAGATCGTGTCACTGACATTCGATGGTACTCAAACCAACTGGTCAATGGCAAAGAAGTTAGGGGCATTTTTGGATCATGCGTATCTCACTTCATACTTTGAGCACCCTTCAGATTCCAGTAAAAGGGTGTATATCTTTCCTGATCCATGCCACATGCTCAAATTAGTTCGAAACGCTTTTTTGATAAGAAGAAACTTTACACTGGTAACGGCATTAATGAAATTAAGTGGGAGTACATTGAGACTCTAAACGAAATTAAAAAATGTGAAGGTCTCGTGTTGGCTAACCGACTCAAGGATCCTCGTGTTAACTTTCAGAAGCAAAAAATGAAAGTGAAATTAGCTGCTCAGCTCTTTAGCCGGTCCGTGGCTAATAGCACAGAATATTGTCGGGTGAACAATGTTGAGGGGTTTAGCGACTCGACCTTTACGACAGGCAAATTCCACCTATATTCTAGGTCGCTTGAAAGGAATAGAAACGTTACTTGAAAGTTTGTATGTTCGTGATTCGCCACAGAAAAGAAGCAGTTCATATTATAAATAGCTGTCGTAAAACTGGCTTTTTAGGCTTCTTGATTCGTATTCAGAGTTTACGTGGCCTTTATGACTACCTTATAGAAAGTAAAAAGATGGAGTATCTGCTAACTGACGCACTAAGTCAGGATCATTTGGAAATGTTTTTCGGTGTTATTCGCAGCACAGGCGGTTTCAATGACCGACTGCAACCCAACTGCAACGCAGTTCGCAACTGCTTACGCCAGGCTTCTTGTAAGTAATAAAATTAAAGCAATTAATACTGAAAAGTGTGTTTCACAAGGACATATTGCATTCCTCTTTGATCTAGCCCAAAAAATGCGTAAGAAGCTGAAAAGCAGGATTTAATGGTTAACAACCCATTGCAAAAAAACGTATTGCAGCATCTCTACTAGAAGAAATAGCAGACCATGAGTATTTACAGTTTTCAGACAGAGGTTGCTTCAGTATATTTACTGAAGACGTAATCTCCTACATTGGAGGTTTCGTAGTAAAAAAAATCCTAAACTTGAAAACTTTGTCATGCGTAGACTGTCGCAGTTTTGGTCTGAGTGACGAACCTTCCTAGCCAAATTCAAAAGATCTTATATGAATTAAAAGTTACAAAAGCGATACAGTAGGTCTTCGTAGACCTAGTGCGTTGGTACATTACTTATGTCGTTTATGTGAGCCCTCTTACCGAATACTGTTGGCCTTCTCAAACGGCATACCAGCAGTTGAAGGATTAGAGACTGAGATAATAGAAACGGTGTCACTGGATGGCACATGGAGTCTTTAAGAAGATTGTTGAGCACGACTTCAATTTTGCAAACAATTAAAGCATGGTCCGGGTTTAATTAAATTGTTGTTAGGACATATTTGAATACTAGGCTGTGCCACTATGCTAGAACCAGAAATAGCCAAAAGAAAGCTGGAACCTTGCGTCAGGTAAACAAGAAATGTACTATATTGTCACGTTAAGAAACTGCACGTGAATAAAACGCACAAGCCCAATCTGTATTTTCAGGCACAAAGGTACAGACACTTTCTAGGTAACACTTAGATTACTAGGGGACTACCATCTGGTCAGTTCGCCAGCCCGACTCTGACTCTCAATTGTATTGGGACTGGTATTTATACCCCTCCGATCCAGGCCCTGGACTGCTGAATCAGCAGTTCCGGTCCAACAAGTGTGGACAAGCCTGGACAGAGGGTCCCTACGAGCAGCAATTGCGTAAGGCAACAGCTGCGGGAAAATGAGTACGGGCAGGGGAAACAATGGGGGGATGCAACCAAACACTACTAGCATGCAAAAAGAGTACGAAAAGCGAAGAATACCGTGTCATTACACCCCTCCTTGGTACAAGCGTCCCGCTAGAAGGGTTGACACTGCATCTTGCATCTTACGGGCGGTAAGATGCAAGATGACCTTGCATCTTACGGGCGGCTGAGACGTCTGGTAACGGGGCATCGGGTCCATACGCCGCCGCCGAGGTCATCTACCGTCGCTATGGCGGCATAGCGACGGTAGATGACCTCGGCGGCGGCAGCGGGTACAGGTGGGGGTTCCCACCGCTCTCACCCTTCTGACAAGGTGCAAAAGCCCGTCCTGGAACTCGCAAACCCACCAGTTCTCCTCTTCGGCGGGCCTCTCAGTCACCGGCCCGGCTTGCACTGTACGGGGTTGGGTCGCCGCAGGCGCCGTATGGGGACGTGCATCCTCCCAGCTTCTTTATTTTTTCAACATACTTCTTACTTCACTGGGATCGGAGTGTTGGGTTGGTCTGGGTGCTGGGGCCGTTACTTCCTCGGCTTCGATTTTGATCGGGACCGCGCACCACCTCGGTTTTCACCGCGACACTAGTCACTTCACGGGCACTCATGGATTGCATGGTTAGATGTTACTCGTACTAGCGTTTGCGATGGAATGAAGGCGTGAAGCGATGCAAGCCTATTAGAACATTAACTTGGGACCCCAAGTCCGCTGAAATCAGACGATTGGGCTCCTTTTTTCACTAAAAGCATTCTAAGTTTACTACTGACACCTCTCCCTTTTTTCATTTAAACATTTGCGTAATCCTTATGTAGTCTGAGGCGTTCTTCTAAATCGTAAAGACGTTCCCGTAGGTTTTCGATTTCAGGAGTGTTAGCGGGACTGGTTGGGTTACTTCCGGGGCAGCGGGCATGGGCATTTTTCGAGCACCATAGTTGATACATGAGCAGGCAGGATAGTACAAACAAAAAAAAAGAGCGGGGATTCCCATTACACTAAGGACTACGTTGTTAGTAGGAACATTATCAGCGAACGCATTCTCCTGGTCTCGTAATGCCTTTTTAAAATTTGCCCACGTTATTTTCCACCCTTCCGTTACTTCTTTATTTTGTTCTTCGAATTCCAAAATTTCATGCAGGTTAGGGATACTTTCAGGGGTGAGGTTGGCCGTTGGAATGTGATAAGTAGAAATGTTAACAGAAGGAAAGGGGAAGATCCAATTTACCACTGTTGGTGTTAAATAAGTGTGGCCAAAGGCCTCCTGAGAGGCCGGGACAATCCATTCCCTTGTAGTGGCTGCACAGCCTACGAGTATTTCAAAGAGACCAACCGCATTTACTTTGAGGTTTTTGGTCTCGTAAGAGGGCTGAGCTAGACCAGGGTGACAGGTAATCGTGATCTCCATAGGACTCCCGGTAGAGTAGAGCCATCTCCTAGAGACTACCTGCTTTAGGGTTGAGTTCGTCGTTTTTCTTACTACTTTTTGGCAAAGCCGCGCTCTACTATTAAGATCGTCTCTAAGGCGTGCGGTGACACATGAGAGCTTCGTGGTTACCCGACGAACCTCTCGGTATAAAGGGCAGAATTTGATAGGATAGGGCTTACAATTAGCTATTTCTGACTCGGACAGCTCAAGATACATTTCCCTGTCGCTAGATGGGGCAACATACTCTAGTAAATTGGTGATTTCATGGACAAGGCTACTACCCATTAGTGGTACGGGTATGGTTACTAGTCTGAACAGCTGCAGGTGGTAGCGTGGTTCGTACAAGGGTAACTCAATAAAAAGCCTAAGTTTGCCTTTATAGGCTGCTGAGCTTACCTTACAGTATCGGTACATGGTCCAGAGCCCTCCGGCTTCCTGGATGTCACCTACTGCCCACCCTCTTGGTAAGGCGGCTTCAACCTGCTTAATGACTTCGACAAGATCCGTTGATGGGAGGAGCAGAGGTGATAATACTCCGCTTGCGGCTGCAACAATTCCGTCGCTAAGAGAGTTGAGGTATGATTCGGCCCATTGTAAGGCGCCTTCAATGGCTCTGGCCACAGGTCGACCTCAAGGTTGAACATCCACGCTGCTTGGTTAATGTTCTGATGTACGGCGACATTAGCCTTAAAACTTTCAAATTTTGATTCGAAACCAATATTCCATCTTGTCAGCCTATGTAAGGCATCGGCGTTCTTTTAGGTATGCCAAGAGGTGCTGTTTATGAGTGGCCTGTTCTTCTACGGCATGCTTGATTGCGCCTTCGCGCTTCTCGAGTGAGGCGATTTTCGCGTTCACGCGTTCCAGGTCGTCATATGTCGCGGTACCGAAAAGCCATTTGACAGCTTCGCCTCCAGCGTTAATTAGACCGCGCTTTCCCCTTCACGAAGGCGGGGAGTCGGTCATTTGCGCTAGGGTCTTGCCCCGCCTTCTTAGCTCGTCGAGTTGTTTGCTAAAACTTGCGATGTCCTGCTCTACCCTTTTACTTAAGTATTCTAGTACCCCGTTTGTTTGAGGAATTTTGGTAAGCAGGGATGCTTCACGTCTTATGGCACCTCGGATTCTTAATAGGAGCTGGTTCAATGGCTCGAAGTCGACGTCCGTTACTAGCCTCCACTGGGCCCCTGGTAAAAGTATCTGTCCTTTTTCTATGAAGTAGACTCCTTCATGTAGCGAAATTTCCTCCAATCTAGCGCTTCCCAAGACGAATATAGCGACGACAAACAGTGTCCTCAGATACGCGCTCCCTAAGAAAGGGAAGGTAAGCGACAAGGTTTCGCATTGCAATGGAATAAAAACAGAATCTGTATTCTGCGAGCATCAGTAATCATGTAGTTCAATATTAGAGTTATTTATAGTAGACAGGATCTAGCCTAGACTGGTCTATTATTTCAATACCGAAACAAGACAGTGCCACTGGATAAGGTCTATAAAAGGAGGACCTTACTAATTGTGCAATTGCTTTCTACGAACAAAATTGACATAAACTAATTCATGGAGGGTTTTCAGTGGCTTTCGTTAGTGTTGCCATACATCTTCACCAGAAATTTAGGTGAAAGTGAAAAAGTGTTATGAATTTTTGTGAGGAAAAGAGAGCCTCGGGGCTCGAAGTAACCCAGAAGTAGGTGATGCCAGCCCAAATGTCATTGTAAGACAGACCAAGTTCGGCGAGCGGAGACAGAACCTCGGAGGAGGCACAAGGGGTTTGGAAGTAGACAAAGTCGGGTGAAGAGTAGTGGTCTTCCTTGAATTATTTGATTATTGTACATTCCTTAATGAGCAGCGGCTTTTGGTAAAACGACATGATCTGATGCTCCTTTTTTATAAATTCCTTGCCCTAATCCTTGGCGATCGTCTAAGATTGGTCTGATCTTCGGTTAGGGGATGTTTATCAGGGGGTTTCTTTTCTTGTCCCTCCGTTTCGAACTCAATCATACCGCTTCCTTCAGCATTTGCCCCGCCGACCGTAATCTCTTGGTCATTGTCGTGTCGGCGTTCGGTGTAAGGTTTTAACCTGGATATATGTACGATGTCTGATTTCCGCCTTTTAATCCCCGCGACTTCATAGTCGACTGGCGAGGTTTTTCTGATAATTCGAAACGGTCCGAAATAGCGGTGTAGTAATTTTTCGGATCTTCCAATCTTCATAACTGGCGTGTAGACCCAAACCAATTGTCCTTCCTCGAATGTTTCTGACCTATGCTTTTCGTCGTACCTTAGCTTTTGCTTACTCTGTACTCCTTCCAACCGTTCCTTTACCTCTGCATAAGTTTTCTGTAATTTCGTTACGGTGGGAGGTGAGGAGTCTGGCTGGATGGGTGCGTTTTCACCTAGGGCGACATCTATGGGTAATTTGGGCTCTCTTCCGTAAAGTAGGAAGAAAGGGGAATAACCCGTGGATTCCTGACGGGAAGTATTATACGCGAACGTAACCGCGTCTAGGCTAACGTCCCAATCGCGGTGATTATTGCTAACGTACTATACTGAGCAAAAAAACTGTACTCAGAGAAAATAAAAGGTCTAATTAAGCCTCTAGAGGCTGATTTACTCTCATTAGGTTGTGACGGGGCTTGCACCAATGGTCTACTAAGGAAAGGCTGTCCACGAACTCTTGAAGATTTAGGTGGAAAAGTAAGCCGTTGGCTAAAGCGCAGGCAGTCACTTGCTTTATGCGAAATACGAAATGTTTTTACTTTGTGATTAAATACGATGTCTAAATCGTAATATTATTACCGAAATATCTAAAGCCATTTGAATTGCATTACTCAGTTTTTACATGAAAATTTGTAAATTTTTTTCCTTTGTTTTATACAAATTAAATTTACTGCTACGTAAACGTAAAAAATTTTATTACTGTAACTTTATTGTAATTAAGCATGCAGTTATAGAATTCAGGAAATATTTAAACAGGCAATGAAAATAAATTGAATTCATTGTATTTTATTTTTCTGCATATTCTCAAAGCGAGCGTTTTGTGAAAATGCAAGCGAGCACTTAAACTTTTTCCCCTTCACCTCGACAGCGATTGGTTGTGCGACACTTCGTTGCCTAATGAAAGTAAATCGGCCTCGAGAGGCTTAACTAGACCTTTTACTTGCTCTGAATACAGGTTTTTTTGCTCACTATAGTACATAGAGAGTATGTCAGCTAGAGTGTGGTTATGTCTTTCGGTTAAGCCGTTACATTGAGGGTGGTACGCCGTTGTGACCGTGTGATTAGTCTGTAAGGATTTAATCACTTCTTCTGTAAAATCTGCTGTAAAGCACGTGCCTCTGTCGCTTAAAAGGGTCTCAGGCGCTCCGTAGCGTAACACGAGCTGTTGAATGAAGAAATTAGACACTTCCTCGGAGGAAGCGGAAGGGATAAAACCTGCTAGAATGACGTCCATCATTGTTTGGAATGTGGCCGGGGCGTTACAAAGCCCGAACGGCATTTTGATAAACTGATACAATCCGTCCGGCGTAACGAATGCCGTTTTATCCTTATCGGACTCTTTTATTCCCACTTGCCAATAACCCGACATAAGGTCGAGAGTAGAGAAGAATTGAGCCCCCTGGAGCGAGTCTAGAGCGTCGTCAGTCCTTGGCAAGGGGTAGACGTCTTTAACTGTGGTCGAATTGAGGCGTCGGTAATCTACACAAAAACGCCATGTGCCATCCTTCTTCTTTACGAGCACCGCGGGTGAAGCCCATGGGCTGTTGGATGGTTCGACCACCCCGGCTTGCATCATTTCGTGCACCTGGTTCCTAATCAGCTCTTTTTCACGATAAGCGCTGCGGTACGGGGCCTGAGACAAGGGTTTCGCGTTACCTGTGTCTATTTCGTGCTCAACTATGTTCGAGAACCCAAGATCGGTAGAATCCGTAGCAAAGCATTCTCTGTGCTTGTGCAACACTTTAATCAGGGCCTCTTTCTGGCCGCTATCTAGTAGCTCGGACACGCAACTGGTTATAGAACCGTCATCTATTGCTTCTGCTTTGACCGTGTCCTGCGATTCTCCTTCTTCTTCGATGCATCCTAGCACCATCCCTGGTCCTATCCATTGAGCTTCTGCCCCGAAGTTAGTTAGCATAACAAGCGCTTCTTTCCCTTTGAAACTGGTTAGGGATAGCCCTACGCTTATTCTTTTTCCTAGGAAAAGCCGTTTTTCTGCTTCCACCATTAGGTCTATTCCTTCGTGGGATTCTAGTGACGCCTCGTCCTCTACTGGATTTCATCCCTTTGACCTCTTCATTACCACATGCACTGGTACCATTGATTTCGTAGGAATACTTTTTGCTTCTTTTAATACGACCTTGACTTTGGCGTACTCGAGATCGGTTTTAAAGTCCGGGTGTACAATTGTAACGGGAGCCTCCTCCGTCAGAGGCGACTCTCGGTCTCGCGCCTCGGGGCTTGATAAACGATCCCCTGCTAGCTCTATTACGTTACACTCAATGTTCTCTTCTTTCCCGTTGCCACGTTTTACTTCCCCATTGTACTCTGGATGCCCGATTAATATGAAACCATCGTCTGTGTACCGAATTGTTACGTCACCTAATTGCCTTAGTAAATCATTCCCGACAATTAACTCAGAAAGCACGTTATTAAAAATTACTGCCTTAGCTCGGGTTATTTTCCCTGCTATCTTTACCGTGAGCCAAACTCCGCCTCTTAATTGGGCTAATTCACGGTTTGCTACCATAATTTCGGGTCCACTCCATGGCTCTACTTCGGCCTGATTTTGGAGAACCCAATCCTCTGACACTACGCTTACGGCGGCTCCGGTATCAATAATCGCTACTATATCTCTACCATTACAAATCACGGTTTCTTTAATAAGGCTTGGGCATCTAACACATAAAATGGGGATTTGTACTACCTCGGCGGCCCTACCCCTACGAGTCGCCTGTTTTAGTTTTCCGGCTCGATGGCGTGCTCACTATACTGGAGGGTCCTGACGGGAAGTCTGTCAACCCTGTCCTACAGGTGGCGATTCCTGCGTTCAAAATTCTGTTGGCTATTCGTATTTGGTCCTATATTGGGCCGGGGCTGGATTGGATTGCCCCTCTCTCTGGGGATGCTTCGGCAATTTCGGGCTATATGCCATGGTTTTTTACACTTGTGGCAAATTGGAGCTCCGTCATGCGATCGGGAGTTGGGAAAGAAGGGACGGCCAACCTTACCTTTCGATCTGCGAAGATCATTCCGCAATTGTTGAAACCCTTCGGTCAGCACACTCCTTAGTTCCCCAAACAGCTTCGTTAGATCCCCACTACTTCCTCTTTTCGCTACGTTTGCATTAGCTACCGGCCACGGCTTCGATTGCGGGTCACTCGTACAGGCTACCGTAACACGCTTCTCTGTGTTCCTGATAACTGATGACCACCAAGATTGAAAAGCTCGGGCGCGCTCTTGGCCGAATTCTAGGTTTCTGGCCGCTTCGCGGACCTGGTCGTATGTATCGATGCGCTGCTGTGCGAGGACTTCAATTAAACTGGGCCGCAGACCGCATAAAAGGTAATCCAGCTTCTGTGCTTCTGTCATATTCGGGTCGACATCAGCACAGAGTCCCAGAACGTCGATGTAATACTCGTTGATAGTCTCACTGGGACCTTGGATACGCATCTGGGGTCGTGCCAACTGCCTGTAGTTTCTTGCTGGCGATACGAAGGTCTTCTTAAAATCGGCTTTGATTTGCTCCCAGGCTGGCAAACGTCGACCGTCTTGACGGTACTGATTTCGGTACCACGTAAGGGCAGTACCGCCCATGCTTGCTCCAAAGAACCGAGCTTTGTCGTCTTCGTCCCACTCGTTGAAGTCTGCCACTTCTTCATAAGAGTCTCGGAAAGTAATGGGATCAGAGGCATCTGAACCATCGTAATTTGGGGTTTCCATAGGTTTCCTTAGACGGGCCCTGGTTTGGCCGGTGGTGGTCCTTGCCATTGCACCGGTAAGTGGCTGATGGTTGGCTGGTATGCGCCATGGTTTCTACAGGGATTACTTCGGTGGTGTGGGTAGGTTTAAGTAAGGGTCCGCGAGTGGTAGGGAGTTTCGTGGGCGACGCAAATATTTCATCTTCGGTAGCACCCTCTACACGGGAATACGTTACGGTACCTGGGGTCAGTGGTCCTGGGGGTTTGGAAACCCTAAGGATACGGCTGCTTCGCCGGTTGCGATGGGTAGGTCGAATACGTGCTCTGTGTAGTTTTTCGGCCGATCGGTGGATCGTCGATTTCCTTGTGAGCTCCACAGGTGGTGGGCATTCTCCCGTAGGAGTCTGGCGCTCTGGTGTACCGGACAAGGGACTTCGTTCTCTGGGATGGAATTCGCCCGTTGCCTCTGCCCAGACATGAATTCTTTTTCTGGACTTAAGGTTTTTTTGTCATTCAGGACTCAAGAAAGCTCAGAGTCTTTTTCGGACTTGTAAATTTTTCGTTAGGGGCTTTACAAATTTAGAGTCCCTTTTGGACTTGTAAATTTTCGTGCTGCGTAAGGCTAAAAAAGTTAGAGTTCTTTTCGCACTTATAAATTTTTAGCCCAAGTACTTTAGAACGTACTAAGTCCTTTAAAACACTTAGAAAATTTACTTACGAGGATAACGAGCTCTTAGGAGCATACCCCGCATCTCCACCAATGTCACGTTAAGAAACTGCACATGAATAAAACGCACAAGCCCAATCTGTATTTTCAGGCACAAAGGTACAGACACTTTCTAGGTTACACTTAGATTACTAGGGGACTACCATCTGGTCAGTTCGCCAGCCCGACTCTGACTCTCAATTGTAATGGGACTGGTATTTATACCCCTCCGATCCAGTCCCTGGACTGCTAAATCAGCAGTTCCGGTCCAACAAGTCCGGACAAGCCTGGACAGAGGGTCCGTACGTGCAGCAACTGCATAAGGCAACAGCTGCGGGAATATGAGTACGGGCAGGGGAAACAATGGGGGGATGCAACCAAACACTACTAGCATGCAAAAAGAGTACGAAAAGCGAAGAATACCGTGTCAATATTCAATGGAAACTGCTAATGGCAAAATCTTATCTTACTTCATCGCTTGAAATTTCCAATTGATTCGCGATTAATAATATTCAGTAGCAACATGCTGCCTTTCGTAACACTTCACAATCCAAATAATCGGAAAGTTTCACTCCTATCCTATAGTCTCATTTGGAGACCCATTTTAGCAGGAAAGCCTGTAAGGTTGTAATGTAGTTTAGAGTTCTGACCTTATGATTGTATGCACCGTAGATTTGACCTGACACGTTGATTTAAACCTGTGACCCGACTTGACCTCACTGGGATTGACCTGTACTCGACCTAACGTTTCTTTAGTCTTCTTTCCCACCTTCCCTTGTATAAAGGCTCACTCTTTTTGTAAATACAGTTAGTAACATCTAAACCTTGTATACTCTACATTGGCGCAGTCGACATGACGAAATATGGCTCAAGAAAAAATCAGTAAACCGAGTGTTAAAGTGCAGCTTTGGCCAGACCAGTTTGATGGCCGTGAGTCTGCTGATTGGGAGGCCTGGCGCAGTCACTTCGAAATTTGCGTCGAGTTCAATGGGTTGGACGAAAAAGGGAACGCAAAACTACTCGCGACTTCGTTGAAAAAACGTGCAGCTGATGTGTGGAAATTTTTGCCACAATAGGTCAAAGTTGACTATTTGGCAACGTTACGCGAATTGGAGAAGAATTTTTTAGAGCAGAATCCGGCCGTGTTCCAGACTAAATTCGCCACGCTGAAACGCGAAAAAGGTATTTCGATAGAGGAATTCGCGAGCCATCTGCGACGGTTACATAAAAGGGCTTACCCAGACCTAGATGAAAAAGCGCGTGATATTTTCATCAAACCCAGGCTAATTGATGTTGTAGAAAACGAGTCTTGGCTAGTAGAATTGCAAGTTGAATCCCCTGCCACCCTGGAGGCGCTTATCAGCAAGATTTCAGCCTACGAATCTGTTTATAAGACAGAACGGCTAAGGAAGAAGCAAAGTGAACCTGCAATAATTGCGGGAGTAGATTCTCAACAAGTAGCGGCTATAGGAAATACTAAGAATCCTGAAGACGACCGGGTGAAAAAGTAAGAAACCACAATGTCTCATCCTGAAGACGATCGTTTGAAGAGGTTGGAATCGGTAGTCGCTGATTTGGTGACGTTGATCAAAGGAAGTAAACCACGAAAAAACTCAAGAACATGTTACAACTGCGGAGAAGAAGGGCATTTTCGGGCCAGTTGCACACGTCCTAAGAAAAATCGAGTGGCAGGCACTACACGGCAGACGGCGGGAAACGCGGAGTATCTGGGGTTGTGGTCCCTCAACCAGTTAGTCAACCGCGTGGCACCGACAATTCGGATGTTATTTGCTGGTAATTGTGCTACCATTATAAACTGTGAGGGTGTAGATAATAGAAAGTAGGCTGAGGCATAGAGGAATTGCAAACAGGTAGCAGGTAAACGGACAATGAACCCAAGATATCGGTCCTTCGCCAATAGGCCTAAATGAGTGATGCGGAAGCACCTCGTGCCAGGGCTATAGCCTTGGGTGCAGAAGCTGAAGCTCAAGGCACTTATGCAACAATATAAAATGACGGAAAGCAGCCGAGAAGAAGAGTCTGACGCAAGCGAGCTACCTCATACATTCCTGTCCAGCCGCCTGAATCCCAGATCCGAACAAACCCAAAACCCGTTGCAGTGCGAGCCGTATCAACTCTAACCAGTGCAAATACTTTAACCAGTGCCCCTCTCAAGTGCTTGTATCAGCTTCTAGAAATATACGTATAAAACTCTAAACTGTCGTGACTTCCTAACAGTGGTAAGCGCACTGTTACATTGGTGGCAGCGGATACCAACAAACCCCGAAGAGTTTTTTTAGTTCTACCAGTCCGCCTTAAACCGTCGCACTCAACAACCGTAAGTGCCAAGTATTGTCTTTCAACATGACTGCCGTTTCTTCTTCTCATAACGACTTAATTCCCCTCACCGCATCACAGCTAAACGACATTCTTTCCCTCTTTTAAATACCACCATTTTAAACAGCTTTCAAAGCTTCTCAGGAGAATCAAACGATGATTCTCTTAGGCGATATTTTCAAGATTTAGAGACAATAGCGGAAACTGTCAAATGGAACAGTGACCAAACACTTACGGCGGGCAAAATGAAGCTAACAGGAGAAGCCCGTTCCTTCTACAACTCTCTGTTAGAAAAACCGAAAGATTATAAAGAATTTAAACAGATTATTTTAGAGAGGTTCGGTGAAAATAATACAGAAATTCATGCACTTTTAACGTTACAAAATTGTTCTCAACAAAAGAACAAGAAAGTTAGGGACTTTGCAGACCAAATTACAAAATTAACTAGAAGAGCTCACGAGAAAGATAACCCACCTCCAAATCACGATTATTTTGAGAGAGAAATGAAGGGACATTTCATCAAAGGCCTTCTGCCTACGTTACAACGTTACGTTTTAAGTGCGCAACCAGTAACATTTAAAGACTCAGTAACGATTGCAGCAAGGGAAGAGTCATATGACTCGCTGCAGGCTACAAGTAACGCAACATCAGATATCGCACGACTAGCAGAAGCAGTTGCTGCCCTCGCATTGAACAATCGACGGAGTAAGAGTCGCTCACCACCTAGGAATTACGAAAGTCAAGATCAATCTTTTAGGAACAGGTACAGTCGCTCACCAGTTAGGCAATATAACCAATCTTCTAGAAGCGATTACAGTCGACCAAGAAGTAGGGAAAAGAGAGTACGATTTAATAACTATAACCCTGCTCAAGAAATTCGTAACCCTCCTAACTACTCGCAGTACCCTCGTAATAACCGGGTTGGCGGATACAACAATTTTAGACCGCAATACCCAGGCAATCGCGCAAATAACTATTCCCACGTACCCCATACTAGCAACAGGCCCAATAGGCCTATCCGGTGTTTTCAATGTAACAAACTAGGACACATTGCATCCCAATGTAGGTCGCGGTCGTCAAACTAGAGGTGCTGACTGTAGCACTTAGGAAAGGCCGGTCAGCGCCACAAGCAAATATGAAGTCCTTTTCAAATCCAAATCCCACAAGCAGAATTTTTGTTAGCATTAAGTTAGGTTCAGTACCACTTCGATGTTTAATTGATACAGGCGCATGCGTAACGGTGATGGATGCCAGAGCTTTTGAGCTACTGGATCCGATTTGCAGAAAAGAGTTTAAGGATTCAGATCTAGCACTGCAATCAGTGACTGAAGAGAAAATGGAAATCCTAGGATGCTTTAGATTACCGATAGAAGTAAAAGGGAAAATATTTCACGTGAATGCATTCGTAATTAAAAATTTAACTTATGATTTCATCCTTGGAATGGATACAATAAAAGAACAGGGAATTGTTATTGACGGGGCGGCAATGAAAATTAAACTGCCAGAAACACCCCAGGTAATAAGCGCAATGATTGAGGGAAATAATGTGTTCGAGACAAAGCTAGCGAAGCAAGTAAGAATCCCTGCGTACAGTAGAATAATATCTACTGCCAAATTTAGTGACCCAGAGGCACTAAATGGAGCAGAAGCGATATTTGAACCAGAAAACATAGAGGGACAGGATTTCATGATAGAACCTGCTTTTGTTAAATGTTCAAAAGGGCAGATTCCCGTATCGTTGTGGAACGAGAGCCCGAAAGATGTAATTATCCCGCGTGGTACAAGAATAGGTAAAGTTACGAAAGCAAGCGCAAAGTTAATTTCAGCCATTCACGACCTTTCTAGCACGAACTATCCCCTGCTAGAAAATTTTAATTTATCAAATGTAAATCCAGCGCACAGAGACAACCTACTTAAATTGCTTGTGGAATTTAGGGATATTTTTGCGAAGGATGACGCTGATTTAGGCCGCACGACTCTTATAAAACATAAAATAACAACTTCAGGAACACCACATTTTCAACGACCGTACAGGATACCAGACTCACAACGTAACATAACTAGAGACCATATAAACGACATGTTCAAAAGAGATATAATACGCCCGTCCTCATCTCCTTGGGGCGCACCGGTTGTGCTAGTAAAGAAAAAGGATGGCACACAGAGATTTTGCGTAGATTTTTGAAAACTTAATTCCACTACGTGAAGAGATGTTCATCCTCTTCCACGTATCGACGACACGCTCGACCGCTTAGGCAAAGCAAAATTCTTTTCCGTTATGGATTTGGCTTCAGGTTATTGGCAGGTTGAACTAGCCGAAGAGGATAAGTACAAAACAGCTTTTACTACCCACTTCGGCCATTATGAGTTTAACTGCCTTCCCTTCGGACTTTCAAATGCACCTGCAACCTTTCAACGTCTAATGGATAAGATCCTCGCATCGAACACCAGACTAGAAAATTTTCTTGTATATTTAGATGATCTAATAGTTTTCTCTAAAACATTTTCGAACATCTGAACCACTTGCGAGAAATTTTTAGTAGACTGCGAAACGCAGGATTGAAACTTAAAGCTAAGAAATGTGAATTCTGTAAACCTTCCGTGAAATACTTGGGTCACATTGTCTCCTCGCAAGGTGTACAACCTGACCCAGAAAAAATTCAAGTCATTCAAAATTATCCTACGCCATGTAACATAAAGGAGAATCGATCTTTCCTAGGGATGGCAGGGTACTACCGACGTTTTATCAGGAACTTTGCATCAATAGCAAAGCCCCTGAATAAAATTACCAAGAAAGACTCAATTTTTCATTGGACGGAAAAGGAAAACATGGCATTCAACACATTAAAACAACATCTTATAACTAGTCCCATACTAGCCTATCCCGATTTCGCTAAACAGTTCATATTATACACTGACGCCTCAGACACAGGTCTTGGGGTAGTGCTAAGCCAAATGCACAACGGGAAAGAAGTAGTAATAGCCTATGCAAGTAGATCTCTCAGAGATGCTGAAATTAGATATGCCACTGTAGAGCGTGAAGCGCTAGCAATAATTTTTGCTGTCAATCATTTTCATCCGTAATTATACGGAAGGAAATTCAAAATGATCACAGACCATAACCCATTGAAATGGTTAATGAATAATAAGGACAGCTCATCAAAACTAGCTAGGTGGTCACTAAAACTACAAGACTAGGAAATGGAAATAGAATATCGTCCAGGCAGAAAAAAGGGAAATGCCGATTCACTTTCTCGAATCCCTATAGGCACGATAAACGAGTCAGAAGTTTTTAACCTCAATCATATTCGATCTTTACAAAAATACGACCCACTGTGCAAAAACATAATTCACTATTTGACTTACCATGACCTTTTCGACGATTCAACTAAAAACCCATTCTGTTTATATACAATAGATGACTTCTTCATCAACGATGAAGGAATTCTAACACATTCAAGTAGACAAGAAAAATAACACCATAGAACAGATCGTAGCACCCGAATCACTAAAATCTGATATTTTGAAAACCTTACACGATCACCAACTTTAGAGCCACTTGGGTTTCGAGAAAACTTACTTAAAAATTAAAGAACGCTTCTTCTGGCCTAGAATGTACGCAGAAATCAGACAATATTGTAAATCGTGCGAATCTTGTGCACGGTATAAAAATACAACACGGTTATAGCCAGCTCCCTTAGTCACCTTTAACCCAGTATCAGCCCCAATGGAAAGGATAGCCGTCGATGTAGTAGGTCCACTGCCACTAACGTACAAAGGAAACCGACACATAGTAGTTTTTACAGATTATTTTACAAAATGGCCAGAAGCTTTCGCTATTCCAGACCAAAAAGCAGAAACAATTGCTAAGATATTAGTTTAAGAAATCATTTCTCGCCACGGAACTCCTCGCATTCTTCTGTCGGACCGCGGAACAAATTTTATGTCAGAATTAGTAGCTCAAACCTATAAATTACTGGAAATTAAACAAGTTCGCACAACCGCTTACCATCCGCAAACTGACGGGCTGACAGAAAGATTCAACAAGACACATATCTTTACTTACACATTATGTAAACAAGTCGCAAGAAGATTGGGATTCCTATATCCCATATGCTCTCTTTGCTTATCGTACAACCACGCAGTCTTCTAGTCAGGACACCCCTTTCTTCCTCTTACACGGTAGAGATCCTACTCTACCCATTGACTCGCTAATTACTTCCCCTAAACGAACTTATGCACAAACAACAGACTATAAAAATGAAATGCTAGCCCGACTACAAAACGCATGGGATACAGCATCTAAACACATGCAAAAACCAACAGAAAGGCAAAAACATTACTATGATAGAAATACAATAGACGTCCAATATGAAGTCGGACAGAAAGTGTATTTATCAAATCCTTCCACCAAACCGGGATTGGCTAGGAAGTTAGATGTAAAATGGTTAGGCCCATATAGAATAATTGAATTTACCTCACCTGTCAACGCAAGGATTAGACAGATTCTGACTAACAAAACGGAATTGGTTCACGTAAACCGCCTTAAACCATGCTATGATAACAATTTCATTTTGAAACAGGCAATCCCCCCTGCTACACTTAACACATCTACTAAAAATACCATTAGCAAACCTCTTAAACCCTTACCCCTAATCCCTACCATCCCAACTCACATCAATCCCCGACCTCCCATACAACCACAAAGCCCAGCGCCTCGTATCTCCGGCAGCGCGGCACAAAGTCCCAGTACCCCCTTCTTTTCCCCTCAACACCTAACCCCACTACTACCAACTCCTAGTATTCGTCCCCCTACTCCTACCCAAGCACCGCAAACACCTAGACGAATATATAGAGCAGCGGCAGCCCCGCCAAATTTGGCAAGACCTTCGGTCTCCTTAAGAGACAGAAGTACCAGTCGCCCCCCGGCGAGATTTCAATACTAACATGTCTGAGCACGAGATATTCATATTAATTTGATGAATACAAGTAGAAATAGATTTTAGGCACAAATTGCATTCTGGAATTTGAATGAACACTTGTAATACACAGTTGTGATGGCAAGCACCCCATTCTCCTAACCGATATCATGAGACACCCCAACGGTTCGGAAACAATATATACTTCTGAAAACTCACACCTCGACCCGTCTTACCCTTATTTTTTCTAATTCTCTGTATCGCTCACCCACAAATGTTGTTCCTCTGGCTAATTGTTCCAGTCCTCCCTTTCGTACTATCCATAAAAACAAATATTTGCAACTGTACGAATCCATCATCCATTAATTTCGTTGATTTTCAAACGATTCCTAACTGTACGCAAAGAGATGTAGAAGTAACGCCCAAAACTGTAAATTATATTCTTACAAGAGACGTTCACCCCTCCGAAACCTTTAAAGGCATTTCGTGTGGCCAATGGCTACAACAATTAAAGATCGAATCATTTTTCTTCAGTGTATACGACTCAACAACTTCCAAACAACCCAAAGAAACTACAGCAGATGACTGTCTACACCTGGCACAGACTCTGACTTGTAACGGAAACAAGATGTACAGAGACGGTACAAAGTGGACTTACGACACACCGCCATCAGGAGACGCATCGTTAAGCTGCTTCATGGAAGAGATAACGCTGCACAAACCAAGCCCGGATTGCCCGATAGAATCCCCTTTTGGGACAATCAACGCCACCTACGAAGCCGGATTCGTCACTGCACACCACATAACGATAGTATGGAAATCTACTTTACAAACAAAGACTTCAAGACATTGTACGAATGAAACCGTGACACAAGGCACGGCTCAATATTTTATGAACGTCCACCAAGGGTTCAATAGAATATTAGACATAAAAAATCAGTTGGAATTCTACATAAACAATACGCAAACTGCAGGCTGCAGCAAAGTCCAAGCCCACGAAGTACTTGGCATGCCCGGCCATTTCGTACAATTCGTAGTACATTTGGTTCGAAAACCAAGACTTGAAGTAACCGAGATTCCTCAAGCGATCGCTGCGCATTTCCAATTTGTGCAGGACGGTATGACTATGCGAGATGTCCAACTTGTCAAAAACTTGGACCTCCAAAGCTGTCAAGTGGCAAAAACAAGGCTGCCCTTATACCACTAATCGCGCAATTTAGTGGCTTGTTAGCCGCGCAACTTCTCGGATACACCAACTGCGAAAAACTTACACCTTTTGGCCAGACTGCATTACTTCAAAAATGTTTACCACAAACTGTGTACTTTGACACAGAAATCACACCTTGTGGACCACAACCACGATTTAATAATTACACGATCGGAAAGGACGGACTGACACTATATCCATTTAAACCATGCTTTTGGCAAAACGGGATAGTTAATTTTAATGGCAAAGCCCATAAATTCGAAAAAAATGGATGGATCCCAATTAACACCACAAAAATTCCACAGTTATACAACCTTGTACTAAATCTAAACCTAACGCTAGATACAGTCCTTTTCAATCTAATGAATAACATAAATCCGGCACACCATCGCGAAAATCAAGAAAATCTGAACGTACTTCTAGATCTAATGCAATCTGTGGACAAAACCGCATTAAATACAATAAGCGATTTAACTCTTGATGTAAAATCCAAGAGCAAATTAGGTGGATTATTAGAGATGTCCACTTACCTTAAAAATTCACTCTATACCACAGTCATTATAATAACTGCCCTTGTAACCATTGTAATCCTTATTAAATGCACACCTTGCACTATATTGTCAAACTGTTGTTCTAGAAAAACCCATCGACAAAGACTATCCTCAAACGAAGTTGAACTAACATCACTGCATCCAACAATAGCAACTGTACAAATAATCCCCATCCCAGTCTCTCCCAATCTGTACCCAACACTGCCGACGGCACCTAGGCAAAATCCCCAATATACAAGCCTTAGTCTTAAAATGAAGTCTGTTGCCGGGACGGCAACTTCTTTAAAGGGTGAAGGAATGTGAGGGTGTAGACAATAGAAAGTAGGCTGAGGCACAGAGGAATTGCAAACAGGTAGCAGGTAAACGGACAATGAACCCACGATATCGGTCATTCGCCAATAGGCCTAAATGAGTGATGCGGAAACACCTCGTGCCAGGGCTACAGCCTTAGGTGCAGAAGCTGAAGCTTAAGGCACTTATGCAACAATATAAAAGGACGGAAAGCAGCCGAGAAGAAGAGTCTGACGCAAGCGAGCTACCTCATACATTCCTGTCCAGCCGCCTGAATCCCAGATCCGAACAAACCCAAAACCCGTTGCAGTGCGAGCCGTATCAACTCTAACTAGTGCAAATACTTTAACCAGTGCCCCTGTCAAGTGCTTGTATCAGCTTATAGAAATATACGTATAAAACTCTAAATTGTCGTAACTTCCTAACAGTGGTAAGCGCACTGTTACAAAACGGTGAATGTGGATCATACAATGTACCCACTTTAGTAGACAGTGGATCGGCTATTACAGTTGTTAAAGACTATTTGGTGAATGAGAATTGTACTTTTTTTCGCTGCCACTCAACGCAAGGACAGCTAACAAACAATTTTTGAAGATTAAAGGTAAAGCTACGGTTCTACTTCGTATAAATGTTTGCCAGTTTGAGCACGAAGCCCTGATTTCTTCAAAGGCCGCACACGACGTTGTTTTGGGGGGAAATTTTTTGCAACATAAAGATATGATAGTGGATTATCGAAGTTTAAAACTTCAATTGATAAACGGCGAAACAGAGCTGACAGACAACCCTATTTGCAGGAAACCCTAGATTTGCAGGAAACGAAACAATTTCGTTTCCTGCAAATCACGAGCTTATTGCATCGGTGGACATTCCTCGCGGGTTAGAAAATCACAGTTGTGCATTGTTTGAAGCTGATAGAACCTTTTCGGCTCGAAATGAGGTTCATTTGGCCCGAACGTTAGTGAACCCTACTGTTCCCGACGGGAATGTACTGCTTCATCATAATAATTTGTCTGTTTGATCTTATGTGTTTGACCCTACGTTTTAGGGTTCCCGGAAGCCGCGGCTTCGAAGCCAAAAGCCGAAAAAATCCGGCTTCGGCTTCAGCTTCGGCTTTGGCTTCTTCGGCTTTTGGCTTCGGAAGCCAGATTTTTTGGCTTCGGCTTTGGCTTTGTTTTTAAACTGCATGGTCATGAAACCTTTCGTTATTGGCCAAAGCTCGTTGTGGGCGTGGCTACTTAAAATGCCGAGCAAGGGGAACGAACATTTCAGATCACTTGTGTTTGTTTACAATGGAAGAGGGAAGGGATAAGTTCAGAAGGGGTGTGGCCTTTCCAGCAAAATGACAGAAAGCCGGCTTCGAAGCCAGCTTCGTAGCTTTCGGCTTTTGGCTTTCTGGCTTTTTATCGCCTGGGGGCGTCTTTAAAGCCGAGGAGAACTCAAGGTCAAAGCCGGCTTCGAACCTGGCTTCGCAAAAGCTGGCTTCCGGGAAACCTACTACGTTTCCCATGTTCCCTATGTTTCCTATGCTTCCTATGTGGCAGACCCAAGCCAGCAAAACGCCTCTGGCTACACGTGCTCGCAAGGTAAGGAGGTTAGATAACCTGGCGAGCACGGGGAAGTCGGGGCAAACGAGGTAGTGCTCAGCAAGGCTTGGAAGCGTCACCATATGTTAACCTGTCGGAGTTGTTTTGTTGCCGTGCGTGAGACTTTGTGTTCCTGTAAACGGAGTCAGAAGTATAGACAAAATTATCTCCATACATTTAAATCCTTCATTGCGTTGGCAGGGCATTCTAGTGCCCCCTTTCTTGTCTGGAACACCTACGGAGAAGAATATTCTGATCCGTATAGCGAATTGCTCTTCGCAAAGGATTAACATCAAGCCTGGAACGGAATTAGGTAGCTTGACTGTGCTACCGGAAAACTTACCTGTTATGAGCGTCGAAGGCGTGAATGGACGAGTAAACTTGGAACACGGTGAGAAATTACTGTCGATGTTTGACACTCCTACGCTGCCCAGGGAGAAGCAAGAAAGACTCAAGCACTTATTACAAAAACACCGGAATATCATATCGATGAATTCGGCAGACCTAGGCCGGACAAATGTCTTTCAACATCGGATTCACACGGGAGATCAACCCCCAGTCCGCATTCCACCTAGAAGAATTCCAGCTCACTGGAGGCCCAAAGTAGAAGCTACTGTGAATCAAATGCTGGACCAAAATATCATCTCACCCTCCAATAGCCCTTGGAGTGCTCCAGTTGTAATGGTAAGAAGAAAAGATGGCTCATTACGACTGTGCTGTGTGTAGATTACCGGGGGCTAAACGCCGTCACGACTAAGGATGCCTATCCTTTGACTCGCATCGCCGATACATTTGATGCATTGCAAGGCTCGGTGTATTTTTCAACATGGGATTTAATTAGCGGTTATTACCAGCTAGAAGTGGATCCAGCTGACAGAAAAAAACTGCCTTCCAGACCCCTCAAGGACTATTCCATTTCAACGTGATGCCGTTCGGACTATGCAATAGCCCGGGGTCATTTCAACGACTCAAGGAATTGGTAGTTCGAGGTTTGCAGTGGCAAACATGCTTGATCTACTTAGATGAATTATAGTGTTCAGTTGGACGTTCGAGGAACACTTGGATCGCCTCGACAACATTTTCAGTCGCCTCGGAGAAGCCAATTTGAAGATCAAAACGTCGAAGTGCAATTTTTTGTGCGAGAGCGTTGTTGATTTGGGACATGTGGTCAGCAAAGTGATTACTACAGATCCTGAAAAGACTCGCGCAATAACGGAATGGCCTCGACCTCGCTGTAGCAACAAGGTTAGTAGTTTTCTTGGGCTAGCATCTTATTACCGTAGGTTTGTGGCTGCATTTGCTGACATCTCCAAACCGATGAGCCGGCTATTGGAAAAAAATGTTCCCTTCGCTTGGACGGTGGAATATGACCAGGCGTTTGTTAAACCGAAAGAAGCTCTTACTTCAGCTCCTGTACTGGCCTTCGCAGACCTTTCTCAGCCGTTCATCGTGGACTGCGATGCCAGTAACGTCTGCTTAGGGGCAGTTTTGTCCCAAATAACGGATGGAGTGGAGCGGCCAGTTGCGTTTGCCAGTCGGAATTTATCCAGAGCAGAAACGCGTTACCTGCGTAACACGGTTTGAGTTGATGGCAATGAAGTTTACGTTAACGCAGTTCAGCCACTACTTGCCGGGACGACCATTTACGATTCGGACGGACAACAGCGCAGTTAGATGGATTAAAAAATGCAAGAACCCTTCTGGACTGGTTCTACGGTGGCTGAGCTTATTCGAGTCCTACGAACTCTCCGTGGAACATCAGCCCGGCAAAAAGCACCAGAATGCAGACGCCCTTGTTCACAGTGTGGTATCGTGTAAGATCAGGATGAAGAGGAAGAAGATGACATGGATCTTTGCATGGCATTGGAGTCTCAGGACGAAGAAACAGAACCCAGCTTGGTTGCAAATGCACAAATCAAAGATTCTGACATACAACAGGTAAGGCAGTGGATAATTAGCCCTAGTTCGGTTCCATTGTCACCCAAAAACTTAAGACCAGTGCTGAGGAGTTATTGGGCACAGAGGGAACAACTGCATATTAAGGACAATTGTGTCTACCGCAAATGGAGAACGCCCTCTGGGACAAAATTCCTACCACTTGTACCTTTGTGCCTGGTAGAGGAAATTTTGCAGTTATCACGACGATAGCATGGCAGCACATGTAGGAAGCTTGAAAATGCTCCTGAAACTGCGAGAACGGTTTTATTGGCCGCCTATGCGACAGTCCATTGGCGAATGGTGTAAAAACTGTACGAAATGCACGGAACGAAATCCACCTGCTGAGAAAACCAGAGTGCCGTTAAAACCACTGACATCCCGATTTCCCAATGACATCGTGGCGTTGGACATCTTGGGGCCACTGGCTGAAACCCAGCAAGGAAACAGGTACATCTTAGTGGTTGGTGACCTGTTCTCGAAATGGATTGAAGCATACGCTTTCCCGAACCAGGAAGCAAAGACCATTGCCGAGAAATTTGTATTGGAGCACATTTCCAGGCATGGAGCGCCGCTACAGTTACATAGTGACCAAGGAAGGAATTTTCAGTCAGCGACGTTTACAGAAGTGTGCAAGCTGTTGAATATCCGGAAAACGCAAACTACACCGTATCACCCTCAGAGTGATGGATTCGTAGAACGGGCAAACCGGACAATTCTTGCAGGACTTAGCAAAGTCATCGACAACGGAGATGACACTTGGGACGCTATCCTACCACATATTTTGTTGGCATATAGGACCAGCGTGCAAAGTTCCAGGAAAAGAACGCCAGCATTTTTACAGTACGGAAGAGAACTACGCCTTCCAGCAGACACTGTGTACGATAGTGGGAATTTACTGGAAAATCCCACTTCTACCGGGGAATGCGCAAAGACCTTGGAAAAAGACTTACAAGAAGCGTACGACGCGGTTCGTAAAGAAATTCGCCAGGATCAACAGGTTCAAAAATACCTATTATGACCGATCGATTTCAAAAAATCAAATTGGAGTCGGGGACCAGGTTTGGCTGAATCGGCCAGTGCCACCGCGTGGTAAATCCCCAAAGTTTCATAGACCTTGGGTAGGTCCTTGGGTGGTACAAAAGATTATCCGAATTAAAAACTGCTTGAATGGTTCACGTAAGATTGTTCATGTCAACAATTTGAAGGGGGGACAAACTTCTAGATTCATCAACGAGCCTGAGCAGAGGAGGGGCGCGGAAATTCAAGTTCAAAGGACTGCAGAATCAGTGGAAAGTAGAAATTTTCCCACGTTCACGGCTCGGAGAGTAGTGGTAGATTGGGACGATGACGAAGAAAAACGAGTTGACGTGGAGGAACAGTTGGAAGTGAATTTGGAACCAGAGGAGATTCCGCACTCAGCAACTTCAGATGGTTAAGAGGAATAAATCCGACAAGATTTAGCAGGAAATCTGGGGCCAGAGGTTTCGCAAGGAGTAGTTCCAGGAGACGATGACGGACCCAGGCAAGTCGCAATTCCGCTCTTACAGGCTCCAGGAGGTCAGGAGGAACACATCCAAGAAGATGTTGGGCTATCAAGACCTCAAAGGAGAAGGCAGCCTCCCTCGAAGTTGGCATAATTTGAATTGGGAAAACCAATTGGCTAGTTTTCATTTTTAAGTGGGGGATAATGTAAGGTTGTAATGTAGTTTAGCGTTCTGATCTTATGATTGTATGCACCGTAGATTTGACCTGACAAATTGACTTAAACCTGTGACCCGACTTGACCTCACTGGGATTGACCTGTTCTCGACCTAACGTTTCTTTAGTCTTCTTTCCCACCTTCCCTTGTATAAAAGCTCACTCATTTTGTAAATACAGTTAGTGATATCTAAACCTTGTATACTCTACAAGCCTAAGATGTACTAAACGTACACTTGGTGACTTTATCGCTGTAAATTGGTCGTACACGCACGGATTGCTAAATATGAAAGAAAAGCCACGCCTGTGGTGGTATCTGCCACTTCCAGTGTAAACCGTTCAGAGTCGATGGTAGCAACCGCCATCAAGCCTTGGTGCCTGCCGTCACTCCTTGCCATCTCCGGTGTAAACTACGCTTTACGCACGTAAATGGTCTTCGGGTGTCAGTACGTCCGTGTAGGCAAAATAAATTTCCTGTTCCCATAACAACGCTAAACATTTGTCGTTCCCCCAAATTAGTCCATCAAAATCAACCCTTTCGGCAAGATTCAACTTGTAAATGATACCAACCCTAATTCACCCTACGACCCCCACACCAAAACTTTGTACTCGTCAAATTGACCTAAGCTTCGTATCCAAACACGTCGGAGGTGAAGTGAGTCTGACCTCAATTATTTGTCCCAGTTTCGGAGGACAAAGGGATAATTTTTAGCACATATCCAGAACGTTCACGTCACCAAAGACAAGTGAAGTCAAGAATTATTAGAAGCTGCCAGAACTTGACCTTGGTACTTAGCATATAGCTGTCTTTCGAAAAAACCTTTTTAGCTTTCGTATAAAAGGAAGCAGTGCAATAATGACTAGGAATTATTGAGCGCGATGACTTTAATGTCTTAAAGCTTCTAACTCTTCTTTATAATAGTCCGATAAAAATTTAATTATGTAGAATCCAGAGACGGACTTTGCAGAACTGATTGTTGCTTGTTGGTATTCTGAAATATCCGGTTTGACGTGGAAGTAAATAATACAACTAAGTCAAGCCAGTGAAAATACCGCCCAGAAAATAATTAAAAGGCACCAGGAGTCAAAAAGTAAAAATATGAAAAAAGTAAACGGAGAAAACGATTAAGTGTACACCGTTGCACTACAATTTTTTTGTCATGTGATTTATCAAAACATACAAAATCGCAGGCTTTTAAAAATGGGTGCTCGTCTTGGAAGAAAAGCGATTGTGATCTATGAGACCCGGATAACGGAAAACGTAACATATGCAATTTCCAAACTGGTGTAGCAAGGTACATTATTTGAGTTACAAGCAACGCTCATATCCAAAATCAGATATGGGTTTTCAGCATGGTGTAACATCTCCAGCTGTGCGACGCGTTCCATCAACCAACTGTACAGAAGAGGCCTACTTGTCACAACTGGCCAAACCTTGAAAAAGGCTTGAAAAAGACTTATGTCCAAGCCTTGAAAAAGGCAAAAAGCGCAAACAAAACAATTGCTGTAGCCACTCCCTCTACTACCGAAAAGAAGAGTGTGATTCCCAAGGCACCAGAGGAAACTCTTCTTATCCAACAGCTTGATTTGGCAAAGAAAAACCTCACTCTTTCCCGAAAAGATCTGCTGAAAACGGTTGAACAAGACCTACAAAAACTCAATCCCAATACCCCGATGCCGATTTTTGCTACCAAAGTTCAATCGGGTATCCTTATGACGTACAAGAGCAAAGTGGACAAAAACAAAGCAGCCCAGCTTCTAGACTCCGCAACCCTATATAAGCGTGGACCAGTGAAGAGCGTCAACAGACAACCCAACTTACGCATGGTAATTCACCAGCTCCCGAGAGATGAAAGTGACGAAGAAATCTGCACCCACCTGTCAGACAAAAACTCAGATTTGGGAGTAATCTTTTCATCTGACCGTGTTAAACACCTGAACCCGGGAAGCACCAAAGCTTTCGGTTCCATCATGTATGATTGCCGCTCCAAGAAAGAAAAAACGAAGCTACTAAAAGAAGGCTGGCTCCTGGCTTAATATAGACTTGTCCAAACGGAAGATGCCCGATTCCCTTCGATTATTCAATGTTTCAAATGCCAAGGGTATGGACACATGGCTGCCTCCTTCGGCAGCGACCGTACAACCTGCGCTAAATGCGCGGAGAGCCACGCCACAAGAGAGTGCAAAGCAGATAAACCGAAGTGCGCAAATTGCAAAGGCGACCACTTCACCTTTCACCAAGTCTGCCCGGTCAGAAGAACGGAAATTGAGAAGGCATCTCAAAAGCAGGACACAGCAAGCAAGAAATGATGGCGGGTACAGGGTTGCTGATACATAATGTTAGAAAAAGCTACGACCAATTTACTGAATCGGCTCGTGAATCGAACCTACGACATGTTGACACCGTTATAATCCTCGAACCCCCACAGCGATTGGCAAACAACAAAATTATGAGCTTCGATATAACGAGAATTACGAAGGGGTTGTCGTTTTGCGGAATCCTAACAGCCCGTGCACAGTACTCCATATCGATAGCCTGTTTGTCGTCCTAAAGTTAAATATCCGCAATATCCCACCTACCGTGATAATAGCAATTTACCGCCGGCACACAGAATCCACCGCCGCACTTCTTGACGAAATTTGGGATAAATCCAAACAGATGTAGAAAGCATCGAAAGAGCAGCAGGGAAACTTACTACGATCATTCAAGAGGCAATGGTACAAAACATTCCGAAAAGAACCAGCTCATCCAGGACTAATCCGTGGTGGAACGGGGAACTTGCAGCACTCCGTAAGGAAACAGCAAAAGCGTACGTATTTACCGTAAGCTAGGCGGCCAGACGCGGGAAGCAGAATGGAAAACTGCTCGTAACCGGTATAGAGCGCAAACCAGGAAACAACGTGACAAATATTGGACAGAAAAGACTACTAACGCAGACAACCGGATCATCTGGAACATGGACCGATCTTTACGCAACGACAGCAATAAATTTAAGCTGGAGCTACTCAAGAACGACGTCGGTATGCCCTTTGAAGACTCAGTATCAAGACTCAATTTCATAGCCAAAAATTTAATTGGGGGAGTTGCTGTCACTGATGCACCGAACACTACTGGTATTCGCTCCCGAGCTAAGCCCTACTGCACAAGACCGAGCCGATGCAAATACTCATCCGAATTTACGATGCAAGAAATCACCCACATTTTAGACAGCGTCCCAAAGAACAAAGCTGCCGGATTCGACGAAATTCAAGCTGTAGTACTGAAGGAAACCTGGAAGACCATTGGTCCAGCAGTTGTCAAAATATAAAACGTCTCCCTTTGCTTAAGTCATTACCCCTCCACATGGAAATTGGCGAAAGTGCTCCTATTACCTAAACCAGGGAAGAAAGATTACGGCTCCATCAAAAGCTTCTGGCCATTAGACTGCAGTCTTACCTGGAAGAGGCTAACAAGATCTCAGAGGAGCAATGGGGTTTTAGATCGGGAAGAAGCACTACCGATGTCCTCACAGAGCTCAGTAATTCTATACTGGACACCTTCGACAGCGACAATGTACAGTCATGAGCAAAAAAAACTCTGGGAAAGGGGCGTACAGCTCACAGCGTTGGCACCTTTCACCGCGTAAAGCGAGCCTAGCTCACTACGTCACAAGCTTGCTTTCTAAGCCATTGGGGAAGGGGAGGTGCTCAAGGATACCGCCAATTCAAATTCGTTTATTTAATGATTTTTTATAATTTAAGAAACACTTAGATGTGTTTTAGTAAATGTAACAACTCAGAAAAGATAAGCGAACGCAATCAAAACAGCTGAATTCGCTGAATGAATTAATTGGCCTACACAACAATAAAGTTTACTTTTTATACGAGGAATCCTTGGTATCCTTGAGCACCTCCCCTTCCCTAATGGCTTAGAAAGCAAGCTTGTGACGTAGTGAGCTAGGCTCGCTTTACGCGGTGAAAGGTGCCAACGCTGTGAGCTGTACGCCCCTTTCCCAGAGTTTTTTTTTGCTCATGA
>JAHZNP010000925.1:0-32153 GCA_020615345.1 Triops cancriformis
TACAAAGATGATTGGCATATTACCAAAATACAAAAGCTTGAAAGTAAAAAGTGATGTGCGCTTACTTCTAATTTTCACAGATGACTCTCTATAATAAGGGTGTTCACCAACTAATTTTGAAGCTGTTTGACTACTTTATGGGTGATCGAATTGCCAAGTATTAGGGCCCAAAACAGTCAGTAAATGGAGATATATAACACCTTTTTCTGGGGCGAGGGACCGACCTCCAGTTTTTGGGGCCAAAGAAGCCCCATTCTGTATCCCACACTTTTTGGGGTCCTTTTCCAAAAAGTCGGGGATTTTTTTTACTGTGTACAATAGAAAGTTCCAACAATTTATGTCGGATCGTCAAAAATGTGTGTTCTCGTGACGGAAGGTTACACTTCTTCTTTTGGCCTATCTGGACGCTTTTGAGCAATGGCCAGGGTTGTTGTCGAGACCGACCTTCTCGAGATCGAGACTAAACCGAGACCTCCAAAATTTTGTCGAGACCGAGACGAGATCGAGACCTTAGGTTTCGAGACCGAGATCGAGACCTTAGGTTTCGAGACCGAGACCGAGACCACCAAAAATGGTCGAGACCGAGATTGGACTCGAGGTCTCGAGACCAACATTGGTCTCGAGGCCAAACCCGGTCTCGAGACCAAACCCGATCTCGAGACAGACGTAAAATGGTCAGCTGAATCTTCACTGAGTAGCCTACTGTACGCACTGACTACTGTGGAGATTGCTATAAAATGAAGGAAAATGTTCCGACAGCCTATCAGTTGTTCTCAGTAATGAGTAAAGTAACGAAACGTTTTGTGGACCAATAATAAAATTAAATATTATATGAAATGACATTTTACTCGGTAGAACCCAAATAAAATGCAACCCCAAAATTGGGTAAAAGTCGTTCGGATTTAGGTGCCGAAGCCCAGCTGAAGAAAAGTAGAATTTAAGATCTGTTTAATTAGGTTCTGGCAAGTTGTTTGTACAAAAGAACTTGAGATGTTAAAGTGACGTTTGTCTTATCCGCCACTTTCATAAAACTTTCAATTACAGTATTTTTGTTACCTAACCGAGATATAGCCGATATTTCTTTCCTCTCCTTTTTTAACATGCCTGACAAAAGCGGAAGTTGTCCCTGTTTTTTCACGAAGTCTGTCCGATTTGTGCAAAACTTGCATGTCGCAACGCACTTCTCACGAAGATCATCACAATATTGATAATTTTTATATGCAAATTCAACAATAGAACGAATCTTGCCGGGTGCTCTTTTTTTTGTCCATTTTGTACGAGTGTTTAACCTCAACTGACTTTTTTCGTATGTTCTTAAAGGGCGTATTTTAAAACTTCCTTGATTTAGCAAAATATCGCATGTGTCGGCTTAAAAAGGCAATTTTGTGTATATGCAAGGGAAAAGACAGAGATGGGGTCATTTGCAAGACTCCGCTAGTTTTGTACTTCCCTTTCTTTTAGCTTTACCGCATGCACAAAACTTGACCAAGGTGTTAACTTGGGGGCAATTAGCACCTCGTCTTGAATAGCAGTTGCGAACCCGACGTTGGCAAAATGGGGTGGGCTATGGGAAATCAGAGCTTTTCGCCTAAGGTCTCAAGTAATGAAAGATAGGTCTCGAGACCATGACCTTCGAGATCGAGATCAAAACCGGGCTAAAATTTTCGAGACCGAGACTTTACAAATTTTCCCGAGACCAAGACGAGACCGAGACCCTAGGGCCCTCGAGACCTGGTTTCGAGATCACAACCCTGGCAATGGCGTCCTTCAAATTTTGCGGTTGCTCGCATTATTTGTCACAATTGATGGTTTGTCCTTCTTTGACTAGCTCATAATAAACCACTCCTTTAAAATCTCCCCTGAATCACAGCATCACCTTCTTCGAGTGGAGCCCAGCTTTTGGGATGGTTTGTGGGTGATTGTCCCTTGATCGCCAAGATCTTTTTCTAGCTACGTTGTTATGGACAATCAATTTTTCGTCTTCCCTTATCGTCTTCCTCAGAGTATGATGCTCCTTGTTTTATTCAGCGAAAACTCGGACGCGTCCACGTGCTGTTTCAGGTCCTGTCGCTCAGATCATGCGGGAGCCACGCGTCCGCTCTTTACACGTATCTAGCGAATTTCGGGTGGTTCACAACGTTTTATTGTGATACACCAACGATCGCTTGTATCTCCTGAATTTTTAGATATGAGTTTGTGGCCACCGAAGTCTTTCTTTAGTCCTAACGACCTCTTAAGGGCGACCCTGTCAGTTACCATTTTTTATATAAAAATTTCCACTTCGAAACAGCGGACACCGTTTCCGAACCACGCGTTCTTTTAGGGCATTAGGACCATATACTGCACAAATTTTTTGGTCCTTTCCGGGGCGTTGAGACATTTGTGGAAATCATAACGCATAAAATGGCGATAATTTCCAGCGAGATCGGTCATCTTTCAGCGTTGAATAGAAACTTCATATTCAAGTAAAAAATTACCCAAATTTGGTCAGCTTGTCACTGAGAGACCCGTCTTCCTTGTTTGTGAACAAAAAAGCGCACACACGCACTCAGAGGAAAACCCGGGCTGTTTGAATGCGAAGGGGTTCGCAAAAGTAACACAACTTGTTGAATGACCCAATATACAGTGGAAACCGTTTATAACGAAATCGAAGGGACCGAGAATTAT
The DNA here is from genome assembly GCA_020615345.1 of Triops cancriformis. Classification (NCBI taxonomy): domain Eukaryota; kingdom Metazoa; phylum Arthropoda; class Branchiopoda; order Notostraca; family Triopsidae; genus Triops; species Triops cancriformis. Next base: position 2,668 of record JAHZNP010000925.1, read on the forward strand.
TTTCGTTATAACCGGAGCATGCAAAAAAAACACTAACTTAAAGTCGCAATAACCTATACAGTATTCAAGTTTACGCCCATACACTGGCAGTCTATTCCGTTCTAATAATAAAGTTCGGATTTCCGTTCGTTAATATTAACATTTAACAATACATTTTCATAAAATGATTGATAGCTTTTCTTTAAAAAATCTGGATTTTTTTACTGTCCTTTTTATTACAATGTTATTGACATTTTCCTATGTCGTCAAGCTTCTTTCTGCGCTTCTTTTCCGCTCTGACTTTTCAGCCATTGCACCGGTAAGAAAGAGAACTTGCTACTGATGGGGCAAGGAAGACACAAACTTGAATACTGTATAAGGTAGGGGCTCAGCTGACTCTCTAGAAGCTTTCCATCGGTTGTACGCCTTAGTGGGGGACGCTTGGTCAAAGGGTAAGAGTTGGTAAGAAGGACAGCGGAGTTTATGCCGGTTTTTTTTCTTTTTTAATACGGAGAGGGTAACCCGAGAGCATATATCCAAACCCCAACCCTACCCAGCCTCAGCGTTGCCACTTGCTTCAAAGGTAGGTTAGGTTAGGTAGGTTAGATTAAGTTGGGTTAGGTTAGGTGAAATGCGGCAACGCTAGATGAACCTCCTCCATGAGATTTTCCCGATCCCCCGCTGGGTAGGGTTGGGGTTTGAAAATATGCAACCCGAGACTTTCAAGCAGAAAAACGTTGCTTTGTCTGTCTTCGAAGACCGAAGATCTTTTCGTTATAACGGATATTTTGTTTCGTTATAACCGAACGAAAACGTACGTAAAGAGATAGGATTTTGTCGGGACTGACATGTTATTTCGTTATAAACGATATTTCGTCTTAACCGTTTTCGTTATAACCGGTTTCCACTGTATATACAACATAACTGGCCACATAAGTAATACTTGTTCCAAAATTATTGCCTGATTACGTTAAAAACATTCAATGGCCTAGTTATAGTCGACAACTACATATTTATTGCTACTTCCCTTCATTACTCAACATTTTGCTATTATGTCGTTTGATAGTCTAATCTGTATTATTAAAATTAATTTGTTTACCGAACAATTACACTTCACGAAAATTTTATTTAACTTGTTTACTGAATATTGACATTTTTACGCAACTGAAGAAATTTGTGTTCATGTTTCATGTCAACAATAATTATGTAATATAAATATTTTATAAATATTCCTGCCAATTACACTTAATAGATAATTATTACATGTATGCGAAGATTTTCAAACTTCGTGGCCTATCTTTCATTAAGATAGATAATCCTCACCACCTAGCCGACGACAATACTTTCACATTATAAAGAGTAGTGTACATTTTTAAGTCGTAAACTTCTAATCTGCACAATCTACCTTTCCCCTAATAACCCTTTGGTTCAAGAACCTTCGACAGTTTATGAAAGTAAATCAGCCCCAGGAGGCTGCAGTAGACATCTGCGCTACTCACTGTACAGTTTCTCTTTTCATTTTTTGCTTGGCAACTGGACACTAAAACCGTAAAAGTAACAAGGAAAAGCTAGGCACCGAGTGGAAAAATCCCGATATGATGGACAGTCGTGTGCATTAGGTACTGGAGGACAATTAAAATAAAAAGTAGACGCAGAGAAGAGATCGGGGGAAAATATTCGATGTAGATACTTCAGTGTTGAAAGGAAAAAATACTGCGAGAATTCACCCATGTTCTGGCAGAGGTTCCTAACATGCGTGGCTGACCGATTGGCACAAGCTTACGTTGTATTTAACAGCTTGCAATTCTACTGACCTTTCTATGCTGACTCAATTAGAAATAACCGCTACGTTACTTATTTAGTTAACTATGCGTGCTTTTCGCCGAAGAACTTGATACGAACAGTCACGAAAGGGAGGGTCTATCTTAGTAAAATCAAGTCTGGCTTGGCTATAACTTCGCATCGCTGAGACGCCAACCTCGTAGATCCTACCAACTTCTACAAACAGGTCATTTACAGAGTCAAGTGCCCATAACCGAAGATGAAAACAACTACAGCTTCCTTTCTGGTTCTCGTGTTTGGACTTACGTTGGTGAAAGAAATACAGAGTCAATCCCAGATATGTGGGAGGTGCACCTGCACTTTAGAATATAATCCCGTGTGCGGATCAGACGGCAAAACTTATGGCAATCCTTGTCAACTCAGATGTCAAAAGTTCTGCGATCCTTGTAAGATTCTTGGACGATCCTTTAAAAAGAGTGACTAACCCAATTTTGGTAACCCTTATAGGTTTGTGCCTCCTTTATCCAGGCGAATGTACTAGTGAGGATGAAACGTTAACTCCGGAACAGGAATCTTAATTACAGCTTTTAAGCTGCTGGGGAGCATTACCTAGAACCTTTCACTGTCAGCAATACAACAATATACGCACTACCACCCAACTTGTCTTACTCTCAAATAAACATCATATTGTAGATATTTTTACCCCAACAAGGGCAGGGTAACTTTCGTGGTCCCTTACATTCTAATGAATTACTGTAACGCATTCAATGCTGTTACTTCAAGGGCAACTGACAGAAAATATAACCCTACACTAATATTAAATGACAAAAACATAATCCGTACACTATAAGTATAGCGCTTTTACCTGTATGTTAACCATATTCCGTATTTACAAGTCAAGAGGCGAACAATTACCTATCTCAATAATGACCATCTCACTTGTCTCTGCAAAACTAAGTAGAGGTATGCTATTAGCAAGCACCTTTTCTACTAGTTTAACAAGAGGCTGCTTTCGTTGCAGCAAGACATATATACAGCATTGCAATACGTTGCAAGTAATGCTAACATCATTTATATACTTAATATTATTTATATTTTCTCTCGAAATGAAAGCTTTTGCAACTCATCAACGCCTTAAGTGTACTTAAGATATTAGAATGCAGCACATCCGGTAGGACTTACACAGAAAGTGTCAATTTTTCCCTTTTCTTTTTATATTATTATTATTGCATTCTGCTTGATGGCTTAGGATGTCTCTCTCAAAATAAGCGGAAACTAAAGAATCAACGCGGTAAAATTCTGCTCAAGAGCAAGGAAACAGTGTACAGTGAAAGTGAAGACGCAACTATATAAAACAGACTGTTTCACACACAAGTACAGTACTGTCTTCTTTGAAACAGACATAATTTTCCTGACCCCTTGTAATGTCTTCCTAACATTTCTCATTTCCTAGTAGAATGTTTACTGTGCGCACGGCTCGGAAACTGTCCTGTGTTTGAATTTTCAAACGCTGTATGTGGATCAGATGTCAAAAATCCGTTTTGAATGTGACCAATTTAACATGCACTTATGTCCAAGACCGTACTCACGGGGGGGGGGGGAGGAGTTAGAGGGTTTGACTAGCACTACCACCCGAATTTTTTGCTTCATAATGGAGAACACATGAGAATGCCCATACCTCTAGAAAATGTAATATCAACTCCCCCCCCCCCTAACCCAAATCCTGGGTACGGCCCTGCTTGTGTAATTTCAATCCTTCCAATCTATAACGGTTTTATACATTTTGTTAAAAAAATTGCATAGTATAATTCGTATTAAGGCGAATGTATCAGCACTAGTATTCACAGATGGACGCCAGCTTCAACTAACTGTCCATGTGTTGTTTTTAACTAGCCTGTGTGGGAATTGCATGTCCAGCAGTGGTAAAAAAAACTATATGAAAAGAGGCACACTGCACAGGTAGCCGTCCTTTCACTGCTGAAAGCTGCCCTAACTGGCTTTCAAACCTCCAAGGGACGTGTTCTAGGAGACTTATCCTAGCAGTGAAAAGAAAGGAAACAGCCATTAGCCTCCTGTCCGGATAGTTTTTTTTACCACTGCTGCAAACTTTTGAGAGGAACTGCCATTTGCATAGAGAACCTGCTCAGCATATGAATCGATGTTTTCAGACAGAACGTCTCTGCTCTTGGGGGCAAAGGGCAATGCTCAAGCCGAGATAATAACAAATTCTGCTCTTTTATAATCATGTTAATGATAATTGAATGATTGTTAAAAACCGGGTTGCAGTGTTTTCTTTTTCCAAATCTGCAACACCGGGAAGTAACTGTCGTTCGCATCGAAGAATCATTCAATAAACACTGATGTTGATTAACTATTTAAAACACCCCAGGTTTACACTACACGATCAATATGGATACATTTGTTTGTTTGTTTTTAAAGACGATTGATGTCGCATTCTGATTCATATATTGAATACTTAATACTATGTATTCAATACTTTACTAGAGAATTGTGTAAAATAATTTGTCCTGTACTGGTTTCTTTCCGAAATGGGTGCACATATAAACATGCTCTAAGCATGTGACTTTCGAGTGAATTGAACTAAATCACAAAGTGAAGATTCGACACATCTTGGTCAATTTTCTTACATTTCTTTTCACCATTTTATATTTTTTTCTTTATTTCCTGTAAAAGCTAATTTAGGAAGTAAAGCAGTAAAGGGAAGTCCCTATTAATGAGTAATTTAAATTTTCAGAACTCTGCGTAAGGGAATGGAATTGACAGACGCAACCACTACGCTCCTAACACGCTGAGGAAATCCTCAGCTTACCATTTGAGATTACTTCTTTTTCTTTTTTTAAAAAAACTGATGAATTAAAGAACAAGGCATTACTACTAGTTCTTTACAATACATTATAATTAATTTTCCTTACAAAAGTTTTACATTCTCCTCTCGCTCCGATAATGCAGCTATTTTCCCTGGCCAAGGAACCCGTAGTTGACTTCTCCGACGTTTCTAAGTTTTACATATTTTTTAAAAAAATTTATAGTGCATGAACCTTCGTTCTCTCAAACGCAACTTGCTACACTGCCACGACACTACTGGGCTCGAGCAATATAATACATTCTTCAAATATGCATTCACCAGGCGCCAGTTCATTAACCGGATATGCCTCACTAAACTTCCCAATGAAAATCCAAACTAACGCACTCAACCGCTAGCTCCGGAAGTGAATTCAACAAATACTATTACATACTATTATTGTTAAATAGTTGCTCACGATGCTCAATTAAAAAAGAACCCCAAAGCTTAAGCATTGCTCATTACCTCTCCTCCTACCAAGTACTGCTTAGCGATCTTCCATCTAGCTTCCGAAAAAGCCAAGATGCTATGGAATTCCCTTTCCGGTTAATGACTTTCCACCAAGCCAGCTCGGAAGCTTTAATTGCCTTCATTCATATAAATAAAGGAAAACCTGACCCAAACAAGCCCGAGGTTCCTTTACGGAAGTGGAATACCTTCCTCCAACCTTCTCTCACTGTTCCTTACCTAATCCGTGCATCTTCAATTAGGTAAGAAAGAAAGCCAACGACAAAACGAGGAAAGAGGGAAACACGTCTGAACAGGGGGAAAAAGTCAGACTTCTTGCAGGTTCAGCGAGGAAGTCTTGTGGGTACACATACTGATTAAACGTTAATGAGCAAGGGATGTATACACTACTGAAGTCGGTTTTGCCCCCCTCGGGCAGAAAACGTGACAGTGCAAGTCAAAGTGTCCAGCAAACAATTACGTCAAAAACCTTCTACTCTCTCGCTCTCCTCTCAATTCTCTCCCCGCCTCAGCGCGAGAACGGTGTTCTGTTTCCTCCATTTTTCAATTCGTTGACCCATTATATTCGCAACAATGAAACTGTGGCTCGTTTTTGGCTTTTTAGTAATAGTTCTTAGTGTTGTGCATAGTTCACCTCGCTTTAAGCGTTCAACCTGCACTTGCGACTGGAAATACGACATCGTAAGTCAAATATACTCATTTTTCCAAAATTGCTTCTCAATACTTTTGATATAATCTTTACTTCACCGAGGTGTGCGGCAGCGACAATGTCAGTTACCCTAGCGCGTGTTGGTTGGATTGTTTCGTGAGCCATGATTTGTGGGTTGGCCGAAAATTGGGAGTTTCTGACTTTGGCATCTCGAGTAAACTATATAAACTCACGTTGAAGAACTTATAATTTTATATGATTCACAATCCTTTATAGACGTTAAAGTGGTGCACAAAGGGGAGTGTGGAACTCAGTCCACGTCCTTGAAACAGATTCCAACACCCCAAAAAGAAATTCGCCCTCAATTTGGACCTAACGACGTGATCCAAGATGAAAAGGGCCAACGCTACCGACACCGACACGTCAAGAAAAATTAAGTTTTTGGGTGGAAAATTATACATTGTCGCTTTAATACCTGAAAGTGATGGACTGGAAATTTACACTTTGACGTCAACATATTTTCAATACAAATCTTTTTCTTCCTATTTTTCGTTATATCTTTTCTTTCGTGCTTTGGAAATTACCAGAATTCTGCAACCACGACAAAAGAAGAGAAAGAATGACTTACCTTGCCATCCCAACCAAGAGGTAAGTTTTTAGGATTGTAAGGTACATCCTCCTCGTCTTCATCTTCGGATTCTGCCACGCTGACTTCTTCGTCGGATTCTTCTCGTTCACCTTCTGTACGCGCTTGCTTGCGCTCCACGTTTTCTTTAGTGGCTGTTCTTTGTTCTGATAACAACTCTACCAGCCAGTACACCTGTGCCTCCATAAAAGCGACTTCTTTGTGGCGCTGAATTTCCCTATTCGCATTCCCTGTTTTGCCGTTCTTGGCTTTGACAAACAACGAAGGGTCCAACTCACTTAAATCTTTGCCTTTGGACAAAAATAGGCGCTGCGCGCGTTCTTCCAACGTCCTAAACGGGAAAATAAAGTGAACGTGAAATTCAGTGGACCCTAAGTCTAATTTTTCAGGTCTCACCCTCCGCACTTCAGCCCCAGAGCAGTTAACGCAGATTTCAATCTGTCTAAGCCCAACGAAGCCAATTCTTCCCATGACGAAAAGGCAGACAAGTCTAAGTGGGCTCCGGTGTTAGCCAAAGCCGAGCTGGCGGTTGACACTTTCTAGAAACCAACGTAAAATGTAAGACAATGGGGACATTCATAGCTCAAAATGCATTACCGGCCATGCGGGGAAAGTCCCAGCTTCCCATTGTTTGTTGAAGTCCTCTTCGACCTTTTCTAATTCTTTTTTGCAATCGAATAAAGGTTTGACGCGCATCTGATAGTCTGACAAGTAATCTACTAAGCTTTGGACATACTGGCGATACTCGGCTCCTTTGCGTTCTTTGGCAATGTCGAAAAAGTGGTCAAACGTTGATAAAAAGGTCACGTAGTCCACCTTCTCGACACCCTTTAGATTGATGTAGCGAGTGTAGCACTCGTGGAGATCAAAGTACTTGCCGTAGCCTTCCTCGTCGGTGAAATCGACCAAATCTGTTTAAAAGGAAGAGAAGGTTTTGTAAGTAACGAAGGTAGATGAAGCTTAGGAGTATTACTGTTAGCTTCGTCATTAGGATTCTCACGCAGCTTAGCGAGTTCGTCGAATTCTATGGACATGGGAACAGAAACTTCGTTGGGATGCTTGCGATGAAACTCCTTGACAGATTTTAGTCGGTTATAAAACTCAGCAAATTCATTGGGACCAGACAAAGCCGCGACCTCTTCTTTACGCACGCCATCTTTGTCTTCGTAAATCTCTTTCAGTAAGTTCGTACATTCCACAAACCTCTACAAAATCAAACGCGTGTTCTCGCATTATTAGCCTTAGGTCAGAATTTGGTAATTTGTTTACTCACGTCCAATAAAAGCTTCTGACGATGTTCTGAGTTGATGTTTTCCTTTTGCTGTGACGAATAAAGTAAAATAAAAAATTGCAAGTGTAGGTTGAAATATTTTAGCACAACGAACATGTCACAGAATTCTAAATAAAATGAGACTTACCGAGCCCTTTTTAATCAAGTTTTCTTTAACTACAGCGTCTATTAACCTTTCACGCTCTTCATGATACCTTCTTTGTTGTTCTAACAACGATTCCATTTTAAAATGTTAGACAAACACGCCAATGCCTGAAATTTCTAACCACACCAAATAAACAAGACGACAGCGACACTGTGCCGGGTGAAGCTTGGGTATTAGAAACTCTTTTAATTAACGTCGGCAGATGACGCTAGTGGGCTCGGCAGTAAGCACTCTTGAGACTGAGCCATAGAGCACTGAGCACTTTGCAGCGGAGACTAGGCTGTCCCTTTCGTTAGCTGCCAACAGCTGATATGCGACCTGCGACTTGGGTGATGCTAAGTACTAACCCTGAAAGTTCAAATTGAATGAGTTTTAACGACTTGATTGTATACAGTGGCACGTGAGGTGGGTTGATCCACCCGCAGCGAAAATCATAAGTATGGTTGATTATTACAGGCAGTTTGAACTTAGTCTACTTAATGGAAGTAAGAAAGACAACATCGAATTCCGGTAGTTTTCTAGAGTGGACTTACATTAAGCAAAATACAACGATCTCTTATTTAGACCCTTTGCGAAATCGGGATTTTGGTGCGTCGTCCTGGTTCCTGCTGTTTTCCTCCTCTCACTGTCAAAGTTTCCTTCTTGTCCGCCATCGTACTACATTGCCGCATTTGTAGCAGTCGGTTCGGCTGCGACGATAAGAGGCCAAGCCAAAATATGGTCCCAGGCTTCAGATTCCTCAGGAAATGATGGGCGTCTCAACCTTGCCCTTTTACACCAGCATCTCGCATCTTCTGTCATTATAACCATTTTAACTAGCAGATTCCTAAAGTGGTCACTTTCTACTAGCCTTTACGTGGGACTTTTTAGTTCTGTCGTAATTGGATTCCTGTTTCCTTATCTCTTAAGAAAATGTCCGAAAAGCTTCACTTTTGGCGAAGCGGCGATCATTACACAACTAGTCGTATCTTCTTTCATTGGTTGTAGCACGTCCCTTTATGTTCAGGATTCGACCGATCCCGTGACCATTTTCCATCGAGTAATAAAAGAATGCCTTCCTTATTGTGTGACAATACTCGTAGAAAGATTTTTGGGACGTTTGTCAAAAACAGTAATGTCATGATTTTGTCTTTTCTTTAGTGTTTGTTGCTGAGTGGTATAGCGTACATACTAGCCCTATCTCTTTTGCCACCGTTACAGAAGCCATTAGGGTTCTATTGCTGGTTCCTCATTTTTGTCGTCAGTTTTGTAGCATTTTCAACAAATGCTCTACGAAGCAATCCACTCCTTTGGCTGGTTGACTTCCTAACAGAAAACATAGCAAGAGTATGAAGCATATTTAAAAATATATATATATGAAATTATATTGTTGATAAGTAAATTGATACTTCATTTACAGGTAACCTTGATCGCTTTTTGGCTACTGTGTTGTATAGCGGCGGTGTTGTTCGTGTGCTGGAACCATAACCGCAACATCTCGTCGTCAAAGAACGACAAACAGTTGACGAGAATTCGTAAAATGTTTCATCTGCTCATTTTATTGGTGTATATTCCAGGCCTGGCGTACGACATTCAACTCCTCTACTTGGCTTCCGGCGTGGCTTTAGCGGCGTTTGTGTTTATTGAAGTAAGAACTACTGGAAGTTTAGCTTCGTTTTTTTTCGCAAATCTAAACTATTTAATTATGAATCAGACAACTATCAACAGGTGCAAGCCTACGTTTGAATGGATATAAAATGAAACTAATTTCGGAAAACTGTGTAGACATTGCGCGTTTGCCAAATTCCGCCCCTGCAGTCGTTCTTGAACGAATATTTGCGAGATTTTCTGGATGAGAAGGACCAAGGGTCTTTAATCCTCACACCGGTGTATTTGCTGGTGGGTTGCTCTCTTCCATTGTGGATATCTCCCACGTTTCGGACCAGCAATTTACTTTTTGTTTGGGCTGGAGTGATATCTTTAGGAATCGGGGACTCCGCCGCCAGTTTGGGTGGTACTTCGTGGGGAAGTCATAAGTGGCCGAGTAAGTTTGGTTTAATCCTAGCTAATAAAGCAGGTGATGATTTTTTTCTTCGTAACAGATAGCCAGAAGAGCATTGAGGGCACGATGTGCTCTGTAACTAGTCAGTTGGTCGCCATTTTTGTATTCTACACCTTAGGTAATGAAATATTGTAAGTTAAGGTTATGAGTTCAACATTTGTGTTCAAGGTGTGGTGCCAATGGAGGATTTTGACGGGTTGCATATCGTTTTGGCCGTCGTTATAAACGCTTTGACCGAGTCGTTAACATCCCAAGTGGACAACCTTGTCATCCCGTTGTGCTTTTATTTGTGCTTAACATAAAAACTTGTGTTGTGTTGGATTGTAGGAGTTCTGTGTATCGAAAGATAAAAGAGAGACTGGAATAGAGACGTGTGATCCATATATTTTTTGCTTTTTCTCGATTTTACAGCGTCGTTAACTTCGAGTTAAACCGCGAGCAATTTCACGCATTTCTTAAAAAAAGAAGCGTATCTTGACCTTATTCAATCGTTTCCTAATACATTTTTTCCTTCTACGTTTACGTGAAAGCGCTCGGTACTATTCTAATCACACATTTCAACCCAATACTTACTATTCACTTAAAAATGCGTGCATTTCTAGATTGTTCTAAAGTCGACATGGTACTTTCTGGGATATTGATATAATATCAAGCTATGGCTTGTACAGAAACTGCACGCTTCGTAATGTTTGTACATTGAATGCAACATTCGGTATGACTTTCCGCCACTAGTTCGGGTTATCTTTGAGCAATTCAAGTCCATAGGAGAGAGGGGTCCATTTGAAAGCAGTTCGGGACTAAGAGACAGGAAAAGGAAAGTTTTCATTCTTATTTGCAAGAAGCACAGGCGGCCTACGCTGCCGAGTTTCTAACCGAGTCCTAGTTCTTTCTTCAGCCCCCCACCCCACCCTCTTATCCTATTTTAGCGATCAAAGTGGGTAGTCTAAAACCAGTTAAAGTCGACATAGTGGAGCTGGACCTACGTTCTTAATTGTGTGCAATGAATAATCGGAAATTATTACTAATATCTCACTATTCGTTGCGCTCGTTTCGTGCGTTTCTCTCGGTCCATTAAAAGTCGCATGAGGTCGTGGCTTTGAGTCGGGATCAGCAATGTACTCGCAAAAAAAACTCCGACCCAATCACGCCGTCCTATTGCTGACATCCCACGCCACAAGGCTCAATCAGACAGGCGGAATTTTCTCTGGCCTGTTTCTTTTCCTGTCCCTTCTTGCCCCTTTTCTCATGGAAAGTCCTTCCTTGGGGGCAAGAATAGCCAGGAAAAAAGACCGACAAGAGAAAAAATCCGCCAGTCTCTGCCTACAGAGAGGAAGCCTTGTTGCAGGTCAGAAACATACAGAAGACGCTAATGAGGGACACCGCTCGCGCAACTGCCGGGCCATTAGGTATAGGACGGTTTGTTTAGGTCGTCTTTTTTGCGAGTACTGTAAGCGCATCAGGGGAGATTTAGGGGGTGTCCCCTACAGTAATTGTCGAGAAAGCCTAGTCAGTAAAAATCCGGTCGTCGTCGGTAAAATTTGGCGTCAAAATGCTTTTCAAGGATAAATACTACTCCGGTAACTGTTTCAAAATTATAATTTTCGGTAAAAAATTACATAGCCTAATCGGTAAAATCGTCAAGTCTCCCACAAAGCCTAAGCAGCCCCCTCGCGACGCGCCTGTGTACAATATTAAAAAATGTAGTTTAATTAGAGGAAGGTTTAATCGTGGCCCCTTCTTTAAATTTGGCCAAACGCATTTTTAACTCTGTTACGTACTATTATTTACTGTCATCTATAGGAAACTCTCATCTAGTTCTCCTAACTTTCATTTTATGTTAAGTTGGCGTTAATTCTGTTTTGTGGTTGTTGAGTTACTTAATTGTAAATATTACGCGCCTGCTAGACTTTTTAAGATGTATGTATAAAAAGCCCTTTTTGGAAAAAAAGTGTGCAAGTTAATAACATTTTCTACAGTCAGAAGTTTAGTTTAAGTATCAGGCTTCTCAGAAGTGTGAATATTATACAAAACTTGAACAGTATTTATGAGATAAGTTCAAACGCTTAAAAAATAGTGAGTCGTGAAATTTTGCCTAGACAACGTGGTTTAATTTTCCCTCACTATCCTCAGTGTGTTTCTCGTGAAGAAACGACCCACTGCCACAGCGGTCGCGCCAGTGGTCTGTCGAATATTTTTGTCGAATTTATATGTGACTGCTATGTATATACGAAAACATGTTATTTTTGTATGACTGCTATTTATTTGACAAATGACCATATCTTTTTTATGTGTTACAATGTTTTTGCGTTTGAGAATAAACTTTTTCGGTTGGACTGTTTAGAAATGTGAAAATCTTCCGCTTCTGAGTTTAAGCGATAAGCTCTATGAGTACCTGAACCAAAGCAATAGGGCGTATGCCAATCTTAGTACATAGTTCCCCCCGGTAGGACATTAGGACACAGAGCCGCCATTGTTCGAACCACTGTTTACATTAAGCATTGTCAACAGTATACGACCGTCGTTCTTATTTTCATACTTTTTTAGTAAGCCGTGGCTAACTTACATAGGAAATATGAAATTTTGTATAAAATGTTGTCTGTCGAAAACGGAGAGCAAATTCAGCCAATTCAGCCCATTTAACACCACGTGAAACACAGATGTAAACATCAAACAATAACAATGGTTCGAACAATGGCGGCTCTCCCCCTACCGGTGGGAACTATGTACTAAGATTGGCATACGCCCCATACATGCAAAATTACTTTAAATTTATTGTTTCTCTTTTCTAACTCGGTTGTTGAATGCGCTAGTAGCCCTTCTCTCAGGTAGGCCAAATTTAGACCACATTTTCTAAGTCCCGATTTTGACGAGGTTCGGGAAAATGACAATAAATAAAATTTACGGTGACTTTCGAAGACACAGTTAATGTGTGCTCGAGCGTCAGCGGAATGAAGAACTTGTCAGCACCAATACTTCTACATCTCAAATCGCGATACTCGTACAGTGCTGAGCAAAAAAACCTTTACATGGTTTTGTGCACAGGTCTAATGTAGCCTCCTGAGGCTGCGTCTCGAACGAATCGGTTACCAGGGAAGAGGTAGACCGCGCAGTTTGAAAGTCTTCGCATGTAATTATGTAAAAGTATTCGGATTGCGTAATTATTGTTGACATGAAATATGTAAGGAACATTTGTATTACGTAATTATTATTGACATAAAATAGGGACCAGAATTTTCTTCAGTTGTCCCAGAATTTCGACATCGAGACAAAAGGTTAATAAAATTTACGTAAAGTCTAATTGTGCTGCAAACAAATTAGTCTTCACAATAAACATTAGACGATCAAAAGACACAGCAGCAAAATGTTTTGAGAAAAATAATAAATAATGTAGATATCAAAAATATCTATGACTACGTGTTCTGTTTACGTAATTGAGCAATGTTTGCAACAATAACAATAGCGTAACTTATGCAACAAATCGTGTTCTCTGTAGTCTACTTTTTTCCTACAAAAGTGAACACTACCAATTTTCGCGGTCTACCATCATTTCGACAGCGATTGGCGACTGTTCAGCACTTAATAAAAGTTAATTAGCTTCAGAAGGCGAGACTAGACATCTACGCAAACCCCTGTAAAAAATTTTTTGCTCACCACTGTACAATATTCAAGTAACCAATTAGGCTCAAATTTCGCGGTTTACCTTTAACAGAAAAGCGACTGAATTGAAACTTCAAGCCCGCTTAATGAAGGTAAATTGGACCTCTGTGATTCGCCCAGTAACTTTTTGCTCAGCATAGTAAACCGGAAAAAAGACTGCAAAATCATGCCATTTATTGGGTTGGATGACATTGAACTTGGCAATATCAAGAATCTGAAGGTCAACTTCCCGGACGACTCCAAACCTTCTAAGCCAGCTTCTGATCACCGAGCAATTTCGAGTAGCAATATTAGCTTAGGCAGAAACAGCTCACGTATAGAAGAAAGAAAAAGTTTCCAAAAAGGTAAGTGCTGCGTCATTGTAGGGAGCTTAGCTTTTCACAGGAGACGAAGGCGACCTTTTAGAATGGACTGTCACGTGTATTTAAACTTGTTCGGTTCGTTACCACTAGTTCGAACCTTTGCATACATAAATCAACTACAGGTGGACGTGAATGAAGAAAAACAACATCTTTCATATTCAATATCTTGCCTAATAAATTAGCACTCTTCCGACACTTAGTAACGCAGCACAAGACTGAGAGAGATACGGTTCCTAATCAGAATCCAGAGCGAATAAATAAAACAATAAAAAGACATTCATTAACATCTTTTCTATCTTCCTCCCTAACATCCTTTAAATCATTATAAAACCTTTCATGATAGACATCTATTTTTTGTGGGTTTTCTATCGTATTTCTTAAAAAACGGGGGAAATCGCTCAGTATCTCTAATTTGTTGACGTTTTCAATCGGAAGTCTACTACCAAAGAAAAGTGGTCTGAAGCGTATCCCAAGGAAGGAACTCTGCCTTTGCCGATTTGTTCTTCTGTCGGGAACTGTAACATTTTCTCCACTTGCAGATGGTTTGGAGTAAAGAAAATGTAGTCGATCGTGTGGCAAATTTCGCCTTCTTCGCGAACCTTCCACGTGGTGTACGCCGGTTCTTGCCCACTGAGCTGCGCGTACGCTGAATCTAAGCGTAATTCGGGATGGGAAGTCATGGTAGCGTAGACAGGTTCGTTAGGCTCGGCGTTGAAGTCGCCACAAACGAGGATGGGCCTGCAACATGCGTGAAGGAGAATGAAGTCCAGTAAGTCTTTCCCTTGCTCGTTGCGTAAGGTGGAAAGCAACGCGCCTTGTCTCGCTTTCAAATGCGTCGTTACCACACAAAACTCCTGGCCTGTTGCTCTGTGACGCAAAATCACCAAAATCACCACCTGCAACGTCGTAGAAAAAAATTGTTAGGGGGCAGGAGTTTAGAAAACAGTAAACATTCCGTACCTGATTGGACTGTACGCGCCATACTTCCACGACCCTAGTCTCTACTTTCACTAATTCGAACAGACTGTCTTTGTAAAAGACCGCACAGCCGTCAGGCCCGTTGTTGCCTTTCAGGTAAATGCAGGGCGAATCAGGCTTGGGGAAAAAATGACCGCTGTAACCCTGGCTTTTTAACGCTCTGGACAGGAACTTGAAGTGGTCTACTTCCTGTGACCGAAAATATACGATGTAGAAATGTTTCGCTGATCAGTACCAAGCACAGATCACTTTCCCTTTTCTTTGCAGCAGCACAAGCCGAAAAGAAAAGGAAAGGGGTGTCCGAACGGTTCTGGCTTTACCTGTAAGCAGATAACATCGGGTTGGTGCTCGCAAATCTCTTGTAACATCCTGTAGCGCCGAACAGGCCATTCGAGGGCCGTATCTGGACACGCAACAAAGCGGTCGTTGTACTGTCCCAATGCTAAAGGACACGAAAAAATGCCAATTTTAGACCACGGAAGTGTTTCGCGATGCTAATTTGGGGAGTCTTACCTTGAGACAAGACATTCCACTGCAGCACTCGAATAGTGGTAGTATCCTTGGCAGTGGAATTCCCATTTTTTTGCACTGGAGCAAACGGTCGTTGGATCATAGGTGGCCAATTATGCGCTTGCAGTTCTTGGGCGCAAAACTGCCGTAAATCACCATCAATGTTCAGGTCATCGTCTTGATAATCTTCGTTTACAATCTTCGGTGCGGAAGTGAAGCTGCCCATTCTGAATAGTGGTAAAAAAAGAGAGAAAGAAGACGATTAGCATGCAAACGGAGATGTTTTTCAAGGTTTTCTACCCGTTCCTTTTTTTCGCTTCTTTTCAAACCTAAGCTCCCCCCTGTTCTTTGCTTAAAAATCTGCGTCATTTCGTGGTTTACCATATCATTAGAATGTAACGTTAGCTGCATCTCTTTGGTCGACTAAAACTTGTCTGACCAAACCCGGAAAAAGAATGGACGCATGATCAAAACAGATACTGTTGTTTCATCATGGACCACTATTTAAGAGTAAGCGAAGCGATTTTCAGGGCCATGACCTTGGTATTGCAAAAAAAAAGACAAAGAAAAAAGACATAGCAGTGGAGCACTCTCAATCGGCGTTTTTTTAAAGACGTTTTACAATAAGCTAGTTTTACCCGCTTAAAATGCGTCGAGGAACAAATTTATTACAAAACAAGACTTGGGGACTTTTTTTAACGCTCCAGTGGAGTAGCTACGCAAGAGCTGCAACGAAAACGAAAGTGTCTGTTTTCCTGGTTACGGGGAAAGGGAAACGAAAGCGAAAGTGTCGTTGAAGAAGATCTCTTTTTACGTCAGACGCACGTGGTTCCAAGCACTAACCCCGAACGGAAAAAATTGTCTAAGCGCCAAACGCAGACTCCGAATCCAAGCACTTTCACCTTCCGCGTTATAAAACCCTTCGAAAACCCTACCGTATTACTCAACATTTACTCCACCGTGACGCCAATGCTTCGGAAAATACACAAAAAGAAAGTGAAAACTTCCTTACACCATGACCACGCAAATTAGACTATCTACTAGATGATCGAACCAAAGACTCAGACTTCTCATTTTTCATTTAGCTTTTCTTGTTTTGCAGCATAGGCAGCACAGAACAAAAAACAACAAGAAAAAAGAATTAAAACAGAAATAAAAGAGAAGCAGAAAAAAGGGTACGTAAAAATAGATTGCAATGAACGTAGATAACAACGGAGGGAATCCTACGCTGGGTTCGAAATATAATCAAAAGTGCAATAAAATATAAAAGTAATACATAAGTAAAACAAAAATGAAGAAAGATGAAGCATGTAAACTAACAAGTAATAGGAAAGAAACGATTATTGGACTGGATAATGTAAAACCGTTGTGTACCGCTACTTCACCACAATGTATAAAGCACATCACTTCATTTCAACTGTTCAAGTTTTTCCGTGATACATAACTTCATCCCCCCCGAAAAAAATAGGTTCCCCATTTTGTACCGTTAAGTTGATCCAACGAACTTTAATATATGCAGTTTACGCTGACGAACCTGGGTCAGAACTCACGTGCTTCAAAGCCCTTGTTTACTTCCTGAGCACAGGAGTCAATACAAATTTTTCTGAAGCTTACGGATTAACAAATCAGTCCTTTTCCCAATGCAATTGCCCAAAGAATTTTATTTACCTGACCAAATACAGCAATAGTTGCTTCGGCGGTACGTAAACTTTGGTTTCCTCATTGTTGTTGGCGTCAATGGTGGGGTTTTTCGGATTGGGATTCATGGAAGCCTTGGCCAATTGCTCCGCCAACGCCAGGGATTCCCTGATCTCCCGCATATTGAACACAGTACCTGCACTCATCTTGACCGACAAATTCTTTCTAACACGTCTTACGCGGAATTAACTCGGACAAGAACTAAAAACTAGGGCCAGTGCCTCTTACTAAACAACTTCCCCTTCTTTTGCCCCAACACTACACTCTACAAACAACACTCTCTCTTTAACAGGTCACGGGTCACTAACGTCCGGTTCCGATTCCTTCTTTTCCCTCCTTTCCTTTCGATTACGGCTACTGGATCAAAGGAAAGGCTGTCGTCTTTGCGAAGTTTCGCAATATCGCACGCCGAGTGGGCCTTGCGCACTTTTTAAAACTCAAGATCCGGCTTGCTCAATCAAGAAAAAATTGAAACCGGTGAATATTTTTTTCTTGTCAAAGAAAGAGAAAACTTGAAACTCTCACGAGCCTTGTTACGTCAAATGAAGGTTTTTAGACTGAATGATTGAATTCGGTGGTGTGGACCGGGTCCTAACTTGCGAACGAACGAGCAATGAATAAGTCCAGCACGGAACAGCCAGCTACTTTTATGGAGGCGCGACCCATCAACATCTTTCCACAGACCCTGTGTTCTTTTACCTTCCTGACTTGGCTGTCGGGGGGCACAGGTGTTCTGGCAGGTAAGAAGGTGGGTTCTCTCGCTTCTCTCTCTCTTTCTCTCTTTCAAGCATGTTCTCCCAAGACCAACAGTGGCCTTGTCTCGCTTTTCGCGGGACGCAAGAAAATCAAGTCATCAAAAGTCGTGCACACACAGTCATACACATTGAGTCCTAAGGACTTCCTTGAACTCTTTTAGCGTGTCCCACATGGGGAATTTTGGTCTTTTTCGAAGGAGGAGGGTTGTTCATCCAAAACACTTTAGAATCCCCCTCCGCTGAAGTTGTTTACCCAAAGCGAGTTAAACGAGCCCGACAAGGCCAAAAATAGGGATATATAATAGATAATGACCTTAAAATGATGTCCGGCAGTAGGCTAATTGCCATTGCTCCTCAACCTTGGAATCTCACGGTTTTTTACAGGAAACTTGTTTTTTTCCTATTTCTCGTCGGAAATCACTAGCAAATAACGGAAATAGTGCTGACACAAAAGCCCTTACTCCTGAACTGAAGTTCAAGTATCCTTGATCCGAAAACCTATTCTCACGAAGCCAAAACTAACATGGTGAGTGAGACAGGGGTAGGGAGCTTTTTAAAGTATTGGGCAACTCCAAGAGTAAACACAGTAAGATTCGTCAACACAACACGCATCCACACATTTTCGAGGACGTTTTAGGCCAGATCCGGGATAAACGTCTTTCGCGGTTTTTGTTCCGACAGGAAACCCTCTTTAACGTAACAAATTCGTCATCAATCATAAGCCTGGGCCCAATTAGTCAATGCCACCCGGTCCAAGTAGGGAAAACAACTATGAATTGGGTAATCAACCCAGCCCCTACGACACCGTTTTTCACACGAATCACGGAAAAATTGGCAAACCGCGCTGCGAGTCATTTTTTTAAAGAAAAAGTCATCTTAGGAAACTGGGTTACTTTTCTCCCAGAAGGTCAAAGCCCTTGGGATGAAATCTCTGACCCTTGGGAACAGTTTTGGCTTTTCCGCCCGTTCCTTCCTGATCTTGAAAATTAAGAGTTTCCTCCTGGAAACGAGCAGCAGGTAGACACAGCATCCTAACCATCAAAACACGGGACAACAATGCGCCCCCGAAGGACGCCGACCCTGACCTACTTGACAGGGAGCTGTGACTGTGAGTACCCCTGTTTTCGGAACGAAGGCCAACCAAATCAAGATGATTCGATTTCGGCCGAGCATTTCGGGTACCCCTAGTAAACGATTATTTCAGACACCTTTTTGGTGAAGACCGCGCTAAAACCGTGAAATAGGCTTCTTGGATGGTTGACTTTTCGCACATTTGTCATTGTAATATTGATTACAGGTGCCCAAACCTTCTTGTAATAAATGTATTTTCTACGCAAAGCAGAAGTTATTGAGCAATATCTTGACAGCCTAGACACCACTTCACTCGTGTAAGTGTATATAAACTAATAGAATTCAAGATTGTTGCTGCACACTATTGTTTTCATAAATACAGTATTAAAATATTCCATTTATGACAAAGCCTGCAAAGCTTCATAAATACTGAAATGTAATATAGAATACTATATAATAATTCTATATGGATATGTAAAATTAATAGAATAAACAATATGAAAAACTAATAGAATAAACAATATAACATAATTTGCTATAGTGTTGTTAAAGAAATTATAAAACAAATTACGCCTATCGTTTAATAATTATATTAATAATTCGATTGGCTAGTTTCCTCACGGACATAGACGGGTCAACCTCATTGCTCCATTGGGGATCGTATTGTCACAATAGGAGCAAACGGGGAGCATCTAGTTTTAAGGATCAATTCCTCTTACTTTTAATGACAATCAGCTCATCGAATAGCCAGGACGCTATCTATCAAGAGCATACTAATTCGGATGATAGTTTATTTTGTACACTGGGTTAAACATTGTAAAAAGAAGCACTAATAGTTAAAAGTTGACCCCAATTTTCTGTTCGTAAGCACTGACAGTCGAAACTAGAGCGAACTGAGCCCACTACTTAACAGGTATTATATTTCTTCATCATTATTTTGTTTTTAGATAAACCATTGTCTGAGACTGTCATTTTGGCGACATTGTTCATGAAAAAGTTTCATAATCGCCTTAAGGACCTGTATGGCGATAAAGCAACCTTGCCTCCATCCCCTCCCCCCAAAAAAAAATGGATACAGCCTTGTCTTCACCAACCCATCAAATACGGGGAAAACTTGCCGTTTATTAAAGTTTTTCTGACTTCTAATTAAGAACCTGTATACGGGAAATGTAACTAATTATATAAATACAAGGGTGGTGACGAGCTACTACGAGCTACCAACTATTCAGTAAAAAAAGACCGGTTTGCAAGGTCTTATGGGATGTGGTATTAGCTAACGTTTTGCTCTAGTTCACGTACGAACCCTGAGTACTTTTACAAACAGGACACATGGTAAGTGTTACGAATAAAAATGTATGCAAATTACGTTAAGATAATGCAGCAAACCCACAGGAAAACGTAGTTTATCTAGATTGCAATGATTCTGAGCGCCCCCACGCCAAAACAAACGAGGCTTGCTTTTTGCAATGTAAAGTCTTCAACCTTGGGGATTTTGCCCACTTGTGGGCGTTTGGAGCGTTTTAATGGGTCGTCAATTTTATGGAAGCTAATGAAGTGGCGTTTTGAAGCTACGCATTTAAGTTTCTGTGGGCAACTGGGCATTAAGTAATTGGTTTCAGAAAAAGTGAGAAACTTGTGCACAATAGGGCAGAAAAGGACGAACACCACTGGTTTACTGGAAACTGATTAGTAAAGTTCCAATGACTGTTAACCCAGATTTAGGAGACAAACAAATGACTTATCCTGCTGCTTTCTTCGCGCATTGTATGATACAAAACTTCGTGCACCTTTTCTCGGTTTCTAAGTTGTACAATAACTGAAATGCTACAAATACTGATCTCCACAAAGTAAATCTCTAAATATAATCATATTCTTAAATCATATGGTATAAAAAACTTAACGACATATTATATACTCTTTAATATTTCTCAGACAAGTGTTACTTCACTACTTCCGTTACTTCGCTTTCCGGAAATTTGGTTACTCGAGTACACATGAATGTTATGTAACTGGCAATGACGAACTGCGGTATATTGCGACTTGTGGCTTAATATTTGTTATGACTTGATCTCAACTATTTTTTTTATAAAACCGAATGTAGTAAAATAATACAAATATTTATTTATTGTTGGACGTAGGCTTTCGCCTTTTGCCCTTCTTTCATTTCTTACATCTTCTTCTAGAGACACTTCAAACATAATACAAATATAAATATACAAATACAAATATTAAAATAATACATAATAGTAAATTTTATAACATGCGACAACCAGATCTTTACCAATGATCCTTAAGTGTTCTTATGACGATACTTGGTTGGCTTGTACTAATCAATCGCGATAGTAACAACGCAACTTATGTCGTCCAATAACGCATGCAATCAATAATTCAGACTTTACGCGATTTTCTAGCGTATATTTATCCATTAAAATCTGCAGGAAAATGTACTTTCAGCACGTACCATAAAACGTAATGACCGTGGCGGATCTAATTGACCCAAAATTGCTTTTTCTGAAGAGCACACTCTTCTAAGACTTTTAACGAGCCTCTAACAGTGATGCTGGTTAGAATGCTGACGATAAAGATCTGAAGGACGTTATCATGCGAATTACGTGTATTTTCTCTCTCCGAGACATCTGTTGCCCATGCTAATCCCGATCCGCTTCCCCAAGGACAATTTTTCCCCCAAGACGTTTTTGCGAAAAAAGAAATCAGATTTTATCAATGTAACTCCGTAGATCCTGTTTTGTGGGCTTTGTGGGCAATACGCAGCAATCTCGAAAAACGGCGCTGAACTGGTGATTCATGAAATCTGCTATGATGTTTCGCAACACGAAACACACATTGCTAGTTTGGCTTTTTACTCTATAACCCAATTCCGGCATTAGTGTAATTGGCTAGGTTCTTTTACTGTAACAAGCTTATTCTTTACTATCAGTACAGAAATTCAAACACTGTTGACCAACTACTTCCAATTCAATCCCTGGCTCTTTTCTGCCAGTACGCAATAAAACTAGGAAAGGACCTCGGAGGAAGGGGTCACAACAACAACAGGACAAATTATTCAAGAAAAGTAATTCAATAACCCTACCTGTTAGGAAACACAAGCCTTATTAAACAGCGGCACTAGCCAATTTTTGCGATATAGACGACAAACCCCAGATGGCGTCTGAGAATTTCCGTAGGATTCTTCTACTGATATTGTTATGAATGAATTTTAAGACATGTATGTGCAAAAATCAAAGCAAGTTGTCAAACTTGACTTACATTATCAACCAACTAAGATTTATGTGACTTGCACCACATTTTATCCTTCAAATGAATTTGACCTGATTTCAGATTGGTTGAATTGGCTGGAATAGCCTTGGGAGGAAAATACCTGACAGCAAATTTAACTGGGCTAAAAAGGTTTTCAAACTTCGACACGATATACATTTATATAGGAGAAAAATTCCCCATAATTGAGCACAACTCTTCCTATAGCCTACTGTGGTATTCGCTACCTTGCCGTCCTCCTATAAGAACGAAGTTAAAAAATCTGAGAAAAAATATTTCGACAAGCACTTCCATTGAATTTGACTCAGGAAATTCTTTACAAGAACTGAATTTACTTAACAAGTTTTCCTGTCCTACTTTGACTTGACTCACGAATTCTACTGATTCAGAGTAGAATTACTTTACTTTTAAAATAAAGTTACACATAAGAATTAATTTCTTTTTCATTTTTATTGGCGCCGGTTAAAGTCCTTCTATATGCACCACGGCGGCTTGCTGCTGTGGTGCGAACCATTTTGATCGACACGTGGATGCTTGTGCGAGTTTTACATAAGTTTTAAAAGCCAATTTGAGTCTGAGAATAATAATAAGTTATTTTTAAATCGCATCACGACTGAGTCGGCTTCCTAAAGTTGTATTCACTTTGACTACATATACACTAATATATACATAGGCAACATGTATAAACAATGTTTGTATTTACTTTTACTTACACTATATTGGCATCGTGGGTCAATTGTATCGGCCTCGAGAAGTATTTACTACCATAAAGAAAGGTTTCATGGCATTTTTCTACTCTAACTTTTACTTTTCTATTTTTACTTAACTTCTCCAAGCTTCAAAGTTATTATTCCATTTTGCGAGTGTTTACGAAAAATATACGGAACGAATATTCCTTGGAGTGTCTTAGGCGAGTGCCGACAAAGATATTAGAAGTTCAAGCGCTTTAAGGTATAATGATTGCGGTATTTTGCAACTGAAGCAACACGCATTATTTTCATTTTACTACAATATTGTTTCTTACTTACTGCAATACTGTTATTTTCTTTCTAGCAATTCCCTGGAATACTTATTCCGATACTGCAATCAAGATTCGGCTAAAAACGATTCTTTTCCTCCCTTTCGACACGGTTTTGCCCTTTGGCTCAAGATTTCATGACAGCAACACAGCGTGCCAATAAGAAGCTGACGTTTCGTGCGTATTTTGCAATTTCAGAAAAGGTTATTTCAAAAGAAATAGGTAGACAAAGGAACAGACAACCCCGCGCTTTCGACACGTCGGACGGGTTTTGTGCAAGTTTTACTGCGCCAAGCAAACAATTTTGCTTAACAGTAGTGCACTGACTACAGAACCGAAAAAACAACCCATCTATTTAAATCTCTGAGCGAGTGAAGGCCCAATTCGAAAAGTGAACCAAGAATCCTTCAACTTTACTTTTATTTTCAAACTTTGTCTTGCACGCTATTTTTATGGATGTAACAAAAGGGGCAAAACATCTTTCAAGTTCAAATTATATTTTGAATATCGACCCAAATTCGGGCAGCTTTTCAGGTATTTCCTTTATAATGACTAGATATCCTTGAACTTAAACAGACCGGATATATAGGGAAGCTGTTAATTATGGAGGCCAGGAACTAGTTCCCTAACCACGAAAGGGAAAGTTTCAGATTTTTTGTGCTTCCAAGATAATCGGAAATAAGACCATTGAACGGCATCACACAATGAAATAAGAATATCAAAATTACAGAAAAAAAGGGTGCAACGAGGACACTGGCGAAATAGCGGGATCCCGAATGAGGCCAATGTTAGGGTAATCATTCTTTACTGGTCAAGGTACTTCACGTTTTTCGGAATCCTTTTCCGAAAATGTTCAAAGCGACTTTTTGCTTCATGCTTTTTACATGTGCTTTTCAATATCCTCTTCCCAGAGACCTTCAAAAATTATCACCAGGAGAACCATGCAGTAAGGAAGACCTACAATTAGCCTACTACTAGGGTTTTAGAATACTTGAAGCGGAATCATGAAGTGATCTTGACCTTGATTCGTAGAGCTGAAAAACGTGTCATCGTAAGCTTACACAGGATTGTTAAGAATACACCTGTTTACCAGGAAAGTGGAACTTCTTGGCCTTGTGCTTTCGATCTTCAAGCCTAGGAAAATCCCTATTTTCCACGGGGGTTTCCTCAATGCTTTTCATACAACAATACGAACCTTGAGTAGTTTTTATTATTATTGACCTAAACGTCACTACCTTGATCCCATTCATGATTCAGAAATCCTATGAATGTTTGAAATTGGCGCTCAATGCGCCGATTACCTGCCGGATTCCCCAAATAAGGACAGATGGGTGGAGCCACAGGGACAAGCCGTCTTGAATTTGTTTAGGGTAAGCGTTTTCAGTTCCAGGAACTTGAGTCGTCTGATTTCTTGAGGTCAAAGTTTCCCAGGACCACTTTTGCACTGTTATTAGAGGTAAGACTTTAAGTCTTAAAAACACGAAACTTCAATTTTATTTCCGTCTAAATCGGGTAAGAATCTGCGCTTCAGTATCCTCGACTTTCGCAGCCTAACAACCAACTCGTTACTATGGCAGCCTTCTGGCCTGAAGGTCATGAGCTTATGCTAATTAATGTTTGGGAGGTCAGATTTATTTGGTGAGACGGGATTTGGGGATTGTAAATAGATTGGTGGCGTATGAAACCACTTGCAAAAATCTTGAACGTAAAAAGAATCAAGCTGAGAGTTTATTTCTTTTCACTTTGGATTTTTTTTGGCACTCCGTTAAGAGAAAGCAAGGACAAGAGTAGTGAATAGTCACATTATCTGGCTTGTTGTGAAAGACAAGCAACTCGAGCTACAACACGTGTGTTTCCACCCGCGGTTCTCAATCCGCGGATTAGATAACTTTCGTACAGTATAACCTCCCAGCCAGAAGCAAAAAAAATAAATGAAGGACAGTGGCGGATCTTTACCAAAACACAAACCAGGTCGAACCGGATCTGATCAGATTGATTTAGTTCACCAACTAATTGGGCTAGGATCGACTTGGGCGAAAAAAAGCTGACAGATTAGTAATAAGAGGAAAAGTTGCCGGATGCCTGCTGGCGCATAGCCATAGCATGTTCAGCGATATCGATTAAGCTACTATTACAGATCGGAATTTTGATTCTGTGGATCAGTTCTGTGTGAGGAAAATCAATAAATGAAAGGGTATTGAAGATTCGCTAAATTCGAGTTTGAAATTCTGCAGCGATGGGCAAAAACGCATAATAAAACATCTTTTGTTTCCAAGGGAATAGCAGTCGGCTTGAAAATGCAAAGAAGCCCCGAAGAAACACAGCAGCGACTTTATTTTCTTCACGAAAGGCTACAAGAGATGACCAGGGAGCTTCCAGAGTATATCCGTTTTACAATAAACTTCTCTCTTTCTGTACACCCGTTTGAACGTACAGAAAATACCAACAGCGGTTACCTGTGGAATTACTCTCCAGCCTGGCCAACGCCTTGCTGAGCGATACTATATTCGAAATTGTCATCGGTCTCAGCGAAATACAACAGATTACCGAGAAGCAACTCCTACACCAGCGGCTGGAGTTGCTCAAAAGGCAGAAAAGTATTACGTTAGTGTTTGACTGATTAGGAGTAACATCGAATATTTTAATTTTAGGTGATCGAGAACAGCTTCACCGTACGCTTGACGTCGAATCGGAAGAAGCGCAAAGACAGTGCCTCGGCGCGGTAGTTGTCGAGGAAATGAAAGCTTCGCATGAAGAGCAGCGAACTTCGTTGGCTGCGCGACTAAAGGAAGAACAGAAGCAGTTTGATATGAACACTATTCTCCAGTTGGACCAGAAAGTGCGTGAGCAACAAGCCGCACTAGAAGGAGCAGGAGTACCCGGCTTTCGTGTTACGAACAATTTCGATGAAGTGCAAGTTCAAATGTATTTGCTCCAATTTATCATCCGGCTTTCCCGAATGAATGCCTCCTAACTTTGTTAAATAAAATCTTGTATTGTAAGGACGATGACACTCAGAAATTTCTATTCCAGAAGGCTTTCACAAATGTTTTTACCTAGGAAAGTCGGTTAACATAAAGGCTTTCTGTGCACAAAACCGCCAGTTCTTCTTGCGTTGTGCTTTCAACGATATAGTTGTATATTTTGAGGAAATGCAGAAAAGGTTCTTTTGGTTATCGGAAGCACCTTCCATCCACTTACGTCTTCCAGAAACACCAACGGCTCAACCGCTGCAAAACTTACGCGTCAAAGATCAGGTGACTCACTTTCTGTTTCTTCGCCTCTACTTCGCCACTTCCTCTTGCGCCAGCAATACTGGCGTTTGCCCGCGACTGTTTGCCACTGTGAATATTCGCGCCTGAGTTTTGGTGACCCGAAGAACTCTTTCGGTTTGGGATTTCAGGACAGGAGTCTACATTAGAAAATTAGTACAATATGTTTACCTATATTATCGAAAATACCTGTTGACAGACAAAGGAAATGGTCTGGAATAGCTTGTTGAATATTCAGTTTATTCTCGGCCAAAGGAACGAGTTCGCCAGTGATCTTACTATTCAATTTGTTTGTAGTGCGACGGGGCGTTTTCCCCTTACTTGGCTTGCCCTATGACCAAAATTCATAATTAGGATGACAAGGATTCGGGAGAAGATAAAAAGTTACCCTCGGGGCACCTGATCCTAACTGTTGTCCCTTTAAAACGGAAGCAACAAAATCTTCAATTGTCGCTCCGATATTCGAGTTTCCTGGCACTGGTTCACTACCAAGACCCAGATTTAGCCGACGTTGTTGCTGCTGTTTGACAGGAGGCTTGGGACGTAAACGGGCCTTGGATGTCCTACGGAATAAACAAAGAAATTACTGACCAACCCAACGGAAAGCTACGCAAGAAAATCTAAATACCGCACGAAGTACTCATGAGTAACATCAGCAGTGACAAACAGCTTTACCTTCGATCTTCAACCCACATTCTTGGACCAGCACCGCTACCACGTTTACCCACACGAGCTTGCCTTCTACGAAGTAGACCTGCTTCATCGAGGACACGGTAGGCGGTTTGGCGCGAAATCTCTAGACCGGCCATCTCGGCAAGTTCTTGCATTGAAAGTGCAGGATTGTAAAAGTACGCAGCCATCAAGTTGATTTTTTCTTCGTCTGTCAAAGCTGTTGGACGACCTGATCCGGACTAACATGTTGGGAAATAAAAAATGGTAAGAAAAACGTATAACGTATAAGAAACCCTTACCTTTCGGCGCAAAGTTCCCTCGTATTTCTGGCGCTGGAGCCATCTCATAACTGTTGACTTACTAGAATCAAGTCTCTCTGCTATTTGACGCACGGAAAAGCCGCCAGCTCGTAAACCAAGTATCATTCCCTTCTGTTCCTGCGTGAGTTGTGGAGCCATTTTCAGTACGTAGTCTACTGAGTTGGTTATACCAAATTCCACCTCCCTAAAAAGTGGCACTATGAATAAAGCTTCACTTTTTCATAGCACAAGATTAATTTCATATCCGGGTTAACACGGGTAGGCTAACAAATCGTGGGTCGGTGCCTAAACAGGATCATTGCTTTCCCTAATCTATTTACATATTACCGTATTACCTTCGGAAAAGCTCGCGAATACTTAATTTTTCCAGTTCAAATTCATCGGATACTCATAGAAAGCGAGCTAAGCAAATTGGTCTATCCAATGCGAGCAACACAGAATGTTGCCATCGATAGAGCTGCGAAGGTATTCAAGCTCTACGCAAGAGTAGCCTATAGTAGGGCTGGCAACGACTCGTCTTGGGATTTCGGTATAAAGTAAAGCTATGTATGAATGGAACATCAGCACTTTCCTTGTGAAACTTTGGTGACCTTCTCAAAACTCGGGTCTAATCTCCCTGAGACAAAAAGGGCTGGCCAAAACCGTTTATGCGCTGGAACCACTTCAATTGACCCCTAGTTAGCGTTCTATGTTTCTGTCACAGAGCTTAACACAGGCATATTTTCTCTATATATATTTACTCTTAAGCCGAAATCCCAAGACGAGTCGTTGCCAACCCTGGAGTATAGTTTGTCTCAAAAAATGCCCCTCCCCCCGTTCCTTTGAAAAAACAAAAAATGGTACTGTGCGCGTGGGTATGTCAACGTAATGATAGAAATTGTCTGTGGAGACCATGGAACTGCAAACCTACTCTGTTAGGGAAAGGAACGTGCTCTACATAAGATTTTACGGTTTATTCTTTCTTGTAAGTCAAATCACATTTGATTTTCCAACATACAAACTAATTGTATTATGGTGTCTGATTTCGTTTACTATACTTAAAACAAAGAACAGAAAGAAAATTACTAGTCTAAAGAAAATTACGAGTCTCTTCTAAAGAACGCCTACTGATGTGGTCTAGAAAATCAAGTAATAACTGAGGATAAAAAACTCTACTTTTTAAGCTATAATAGCGATCAACTCAACGTATAACCAGAGCTGTAGCGAGCGCGCTCGAATTTTCGCGAGCGATGAGCGCGATTGCTCATTTCATTATTTTGCGAGCGCGAGCGCAGACAAACGAGCGCGCGCTCGCGATAGTGGCGCCACCATGCAGCTTATACGCGTACTACACAGACATTTATAAATCCTGCACAGACATCACTTTTGACTTTGCAATTATTTTCTTTTATGAATTTAATTCTTGACTTAAAGGGCAATGGCCACCAAAAAACAAATTTATCTTAGAAAAAAGAGCGAAAAATCTAATTTCCGGACATAAGTGTCTTTCTCTCAGGTGCCAAATAATAACGTAGATATTTAGGAAATAAGAAATCTGAAATTCAAATTTTGGCTTCCGTGACGTCACACTTCTCATGGGCGGGAAAAGGCCTAAAATTTGAAAATAAATATCTCCAGAACGACTGGTCAGAAAAAATCGAAACAAAATTCCCTATGCTTAGAATAATGTGTAGTATAATAATCCATCAAAATCTCTATATGCGTTTTTGGTGGCCATTGCCCATTCAGAGAAAAGCCAACAAGGCTCAAAATGATTCTGGTCGTCGTTAATTTTGTTACTGAAATGAAGTAGGATCATTTTCTAAAATCAATTTTGGGCCCGTTTTATGTGCATGGAGCATAAGAGTGCACTCAGTTATAAGTTGAATAAAGCAATTGAATGAAACCGAAGCTGAGTTTTTAATAACGAGTGAAACTATAATTAGTTCCTTTAAAACCCAGATGAACTTGTTTACTATTCTTGTTGATCAACGGCCTAGGCCAAAGCTTTCTGCCAGCTAATTAGTTTTAAAAAATCTCGAGTTTAACTACTT
>JAHZNP010000926.1:6568-32186 GCA_020615345.1 Triops cancriformis
ATTGTAATTGTAACGTTATTTGGCCTTTTTAAATTTACTAGTAAATTACATTACAATTTTCGATAAAGTAAAATGTAATGAGTACATTACATTACATTTCAACTGAGCGAAAAATGTAACGAGTACATTACAGTTGCTTTAAGAAAAGTAATTGGCATTACAAATTACCATTACTTGTAATAATTACACAACACTGGTACGTATACATAAAGATTCAGTTAGTAACTGTGAACCCGCACAATAATAATCGACATTTTACTGTATATAGTGTTCTCTCAATTGTCTTCACTATTTTGCTCCTTTCATAGAAAACGTTCACATGAATGGCCCTAAACTTCGAAAACTGTTATTAAAGAATTTGATGACACTTTTTTCTTTTCAAAATTTGAAGTTATAAGCCATTCCAAAATTCTTAAGTGGTACAGCCGGTCTCGCTGGGAAGGGAACTTCCGAGTTTCGATGGGAGATTCGAGCTTGTTATCCTTGATAAAAGCCCTCCTTCATGTGTTGAAACAGGTATTTGAGGCATCCTCGTCGTGTTTGGTTGTCGCTCGCGTACGTTAACAAGCCAGCGCCTGAACTCCGGGACATAAAAAGCGAGAATGACATACATAGTACTCCGGAGTCAAGAAAGGCAACGCTGCACAAGTGAATTCCGTGGGGAACTGAATTTGATCAAAGAAGCCACTGTATTAACGGGCTTCATTTTTTTTTCAATATAATACCTTTTACTAACAACCTTTCCTTCTCTTATTTTTGCTCGTAATGGACAGAAGCATTGTCACCCATCCACCAGAATAACAAGGGAGGGCGGGGAAGACAATTTGTGACTCCCCCCCCCCAGTCCAAGTCTGATATATAGACAGCTTTGCTGAAAAGCTAAAAGGACACCCTGTTTGGGCGTAAAAAATCATGATGGCGTTCGAACAAAAAACGGAAACTTCACCAACCAAGTCCCAAACGCGAACAATACGTCCACTTGCTAGGTTATAATGACAGCTATGTGCGTCCTGTGTGTGATCTGTGCCTTCCTTACGAAGCTTTGGGCTTATCAGTTGGCTTTTTTTCTCGATTTTTTTTTTTGGTCTTTCAGCTTGTCACTTTTTCTTCTTCGATTTACTTGCCTAGTAGTCGAGCTGTATAGTACGTAGTCCGTTCAAGTTGTACTTCATCTTAAGAAAAAAATGGCAATCTGGAGTTTGGGTGAAGAAAGCCAGTACTAAAACGTCGCCACGTTCAAGAATGAAACCACCCACCAGCTTCTGATTTAGAGTGAGTGTCTAAGAGAATTTCAGTATGAGCTTACAAGCAAAAAAAAAATCGTCACCAGGAAAATAGCAAACAGGCTCACGAAATCCCCTAGAAATGATGACTTACGCCGACTTCGCTGACTACGACTTGGTTTTTCTTAGCAGTCTTTTCTCGTTCTGAAAAGCTTTTTTCGTCCAGTGGATGCTTTAAGGAAAGCTTGCGACATCTTTTCTTGTGGTTGTTAAAAAGGGTGTTGGGTAAGGCGGTTCTATGGAGTTTCGTGATCTTTTCTTGGGATGTTTTCAGATGCTTTTCAAGTTGACCCAAGCAAGAGAAGGAGGACAGGGAGTTCTGTCCAGTTTGGGAGAAACGAACTGAAAAACAAGTGTACTGTTCCAAGTTTGTGAGCAGCATCTCCGTTTACGCTCCTTTTCCTTAGCTTTTCTAAAATTTGTAAACAAACAAAAGTTGGAAGGAAAGCTGGTGCGCAATTCTCACGTTAAAGCCAACCACATTTTTGGCTTATAGCCTATTTTCCAGGGGGCGTTTGAAGAAATTCAAATTTATTTCCAGATCGGGGACTGGGGGCCGAGGGATTTTACATACGGTCGGACCACTTTGTTCCATTTCCTTCCGAAAAGATCTTTCGTTGAACGCCAAGGCGGATATTAAGCCACGCCTTGGTGGTTCCAGACTGTGGGAGTTACTTAACGTTTCGAGAGCTTTCCACTTGAAATTGTTCGCCGTAGACTCCGCCTATATCGAGATCGTTGAGAATTCCGTAGGTATCTAGCTAGGGAAATACCCAAAGCTCTCGGAAACCTTTGTCGAAAATGAACGAATTATTTTGATAGCCTTTGTTTCTGTTTTGACAAGCGTTAGATTACAAAAGTCTTTACCTCAGTGCTTTTCCAAGCTGGGTAAATTCCTTTGCCACTTCAAATAACGATAAAGTGAAAAACTTTAAGTTCCAGAACTTTTAAATGGAAATAGCTGACATTGCTATTAAAGTTTCCACTGTATTTTCGACTTTCGAAATGGGTTTTCATAGTTACGAGAATTTGTGTCAGGTAAAATAACGAACTGTATAAATGTGTAATGCACAAAGTTTATGTGGTAGAAAAAGGCATACTACTGAATAAATCACTAATATGTGGGGAAGGTTATTTTTAAGTGTAAAAGACTAACGATTGCTTCCTACTGTTTGTATATTCACGATGAGTTATAGATATCGAGGTATTGAACGAAATGAGTCGTCAATGAGCAATGGTTACTCTGATAAAAGATTTAAAATACTACTGAAAGTGCTTTTAAATAACACCGTATTTACACCGTATTTGCTCTTGTTTCTTACGCATCTCTATGAGTGAAAAATATGGAGAAGCACTCTTATAGACAGGAGCGTCGCGACGAGAGATTTGGGGGTGCACCAGCATCCCAATAATTTGGCAAAAAGCCCCGTCAGCCAAGTTTTTGCCGCCGTGCGTTCGGAAATCGAAAGGAGTTTTGAATACTAGATTAAGGATAAATATTACGTTAATAATTGTACAATTAATGGTCGGTAAAAATTATCGTTGTACTGTCGGTCAAATCTAGCCCCCCTCTCCACCCCCCCCCCCAAAAAAAACAAACTCGCGACGCTCCTGGTTATATCTCGATTCTATGTTACAGCTTTCTTCATAATCCTCTGGGCAAAAGATGAAATATGTAACGAAATATGGAAAGTGTTCTTTTGGCTGTAAGTGTTTAAATCCAATATCTGTTAATTTGACGTGGAACTCGTTTTCTTGAACTTTTTTATTACCATAATGACTAGTCGATTTCAGACAATTTTTAACTATAGGTAATAGATTACCAGAAAAAGTTCATGCTTTCTCTTGTTGGATTAAAGATAAACTTATAAACTTCTTCAACGATATTTTTCTATTACGTATTCACAAGGTATTGCATAGAAAAACGGCAACTGTAGGACTTGAAAGGTTTTTTCTGTTAGAATTTATACATGCTGTTTACGAAATTTGAGCTCTTCAACGTTTTTCTCGGAATATGTCCGCCTGCAGGTTTCACGAATTAACTTGTGCTTGCTTGTTAACTCGTTGCTAGTTTCCAGCTGAATTATTTATTACTGTAGGCAAGACCGTATTTAGAGAGGTTTGACCTCCCGTCTCCCAAAGATTTTGATTTTGTAATGCTGAAGATAGGAGAATGCCCAAATGTCCCCAAAAAACTGCATACTACACCCCACCCCCAAACCGAATGAATTCCGAAATACGGGCCTGACTGCACGAATCCATGACAGGACATGAAAATCTGATGTTGGAATACGGTACGTGCAAACTGATCACCGCCTCCATTGAATTCAGTAGACCAAAGCGGTATCGTCAGCTAAATATGTACTAGCCGGTTTATATGGCTACAGAAATATAGTTAAGTAGATTGGTCATAGAAACGGAATTTATGAAAGAAAGAACTAAATGAGCAGTACATCGGAAAATTACGAATTTTTAGATTGTATGTCTCTTGCATTTGGGAAACATTTTCTCGGAGCACCAAGCGAAAGAAGTGCGAGGACGTGAAGACACAGAACGGACTCGTTTGTGCAAGGACGCGTAATGTTCGCCAATCATACACGTGCAAACTTACTCGGTTCATGTAAGAGCGCACAAACTCCATAGACTTGTCCAAGGCGTAGGTTTCGCTGGAACAAGTATCGAGAATGACGCTGCCGATGGTGATATTCGGTAAAATGCTCGCATTGGCATTGAGGAGATCTAGGGCGTAAAGCATGGCTTCAAGTCGTTGAATCCCCTTTTCTTCTTTGAGAGCTCCACAAGGATACTCTGGATTGTCTGGGTCGTGCTCGTGCATGGGGAAGAGCCCACCGAAGACAATCTCACCCGGTGTGCGAATCAGTCTATGGTGATCTTCAAGCCACGGCGAAGTGGAAGTTGAAGTATCTGGCAAACTAGTCGTCGGGGGGTTCCAAACTCCAAATCTCCCTGTTGACGCTGCTCCGGCAACGGGAGCAGGATCGCTGCACCCGCTTGGCACGAGCCACAGAAAGATGAGCGACAACAAACGAAGCTTTCCCCAGAAAGTACACCAACCTTCGTCGCCACCAACAGCGTCGACGACCTGCCGGTACCCGGCTGATAAGCTTCGCCGTAACCCAAACCTGGCTCGCAGCTGATAGGCGTCCTTGCACCGGTATTTACCACAGCTACAGGCTATTGCCGGTGGGTGGGGCTCTACTGGTGCTGATGATGATGACGGTGATGGGTTTGGAAGGATTTGATCTGCTCGGGGACTGGGAAATCCATCAGAGCAAACGACGACGCGGTGGTTGGCGGTCGATGAATTCTGGCTATTGCTACTGCATCCCAGAGCGGTAAGATCAGCCTTGACAGTCCGGTGACACCGGCCCCGTTCCGGTAGAGTCCCAGTACGAGATGGTCCAGGCTGATACGTAAGATTGCCTGGGTGCAACATGACGTCTATCTTCCTTGAATTGAACACACAGTTAGTTGACTGCAAGTCACTCAATCTTGGGCCATTCACAACTTTTTCTCGGGCCTACAAGTGATGTCTCCGACAGCAGTAAGGTGGATCGTACTGAGAAAAAAAAACTTTTTTTTCTCACTGTTGAATCAGGAAAGGAAGGGAAGAGGGGTGACTAGTCATAAAGGACAGAAAACGAGTCCCAAGACAAAACGAAAGACACCAGGTTAACGCTTCACGAGCCATGGAGGGTTGCTCCACAACAAACTTTTCAATTCGCGAGAGAAAATGGATGAGGTACCACTAAAACTTGACACAAGTCTGTAGAGCAGCGAACGGGTAGCTTAGGGAAGATTGTACGGGCCAAGTCCATGGGAAAATCCATTCGCCCAGGAAGAATGGGTTTTGCTCTTAAGACTCACATATATTTGGCTGTTTTCACACGTAATAGTTTCTTCGGAAAGCCTTGGAGGTAGTATCAACGTCGTAGGTGACACCACTACACTAAGGATTAAATTCGCACCGATAGGATTTTGTCAGTTCAAGTCATTTTTAACCGTTGGATATGGAAGACGAGTAACAGCAAATTGTAAAGGTAGGTCACGACAATGAAAGGGAGAAATGTCTATTGGAGCATCCACGAGAGAGTCAGGAATGATCCTCTGTGACGGAAGATTCAACAGACACTGCGAGGTACGAGTACCACAACTTCCGCTGTATGCATAGGGCAATCCTTAACCCCCTAGCTTGTGGAGAAAGATGCCTCAGCTTCCGTGGCGCAGGTCCACTCCGTAACAAACTCGGGCTCAGCGCTTTCGTATCCTTCTTTGAGGCGCAGAAACTTTGGGAACGTGAAACGAAATGCCCAATAACTGAACTTCGCGAGTTTTTTCTTTCGGTACTGAAGAAGAATAGTGATTTCTAAAATTCTCTTCATTTGGAAAATAAATAAAGAATATTAATAGGTAACTGAATGCGTAGCAAATCACGCGGAGTTTTCTCAAACACATTTCGTCCTTTAATTCCACTCCTGCCTTGAAGCCCTTAAATATACAGTAATCCTTGTTGGCACGGTAAATCCGGTTCCGGGAAAACACAACGTAAATAAAAACCCTTAAAATGAATGTTTCGCGTGCGTAAATTAGCAATAGGCTTCCATGTTTTTAAAAACTTTACAAAATGAGGTAAAAACAGCAATTTATATCTATATATATACATAAAAGATTACCGAGCTTGAAAGCAGCTTTAATTAACTTAAGCGTCCATAAAATATTACACATCCTATAACATGAATACAGCCTACTTTTTTATATTGGAAACCAATGTCGGCAAAGCCTATTGACGGTTACATTTATTGAAGCAAAATCTTAATTAAGGCACCGATATACACAACCCTCTTATGGACGAATAACACGGGGAGCTCTAATAAAGGCTTAGGCTGCGTAGATATTTCAAATCGAGAGATATTTCAAAACGAGATATTTCAAACCAATGCTTGCAGTAAAGTTGTTTTAATTGGCATCTAGTGCATGTGTTCGAGATCTTTTGAAAATATGTATTTATTAAATTTAAAAACTGTAGGTGAATTTTGTACAAATTTTGAAATACTTGAAAAAATAAAATCTGGGTAACAGGAGCACTAGATATCTTCTCCCAACATTTTTTGTGAAAATACAATTCAAATCGGACGAGTAGTTTTTACGAAATCATTACTTAAAATTTGGTAATTCTAGTAATGATATCGTAAAAACTACTCGTCCGATTTGAATCGTATTTTTCCAAAAATGTAGAAAGAAGTTTTCTTGTGCTCTTGTCAGCCACATTTATTTTTTTTTTAGTATTTCAAAATTTGCAAAATTCACCTACGGTTTTTAAATTTAAAAAAAATATTTTCAAAAGATCTCAAACATAGGCACTAGATATCAGTTAAAACAACCTTACTGCAAGCATTGATTTGAAATATACTAAAGCATTACGCAGAAGCCTTTTTTAGAGTTCCCCGTGTTATTCGTCCATAAGAGGTTTGTGTATACCGGGGCCTTAATACACTCCCTCTCACGGAAATGTATTAAAATAGATTTATTTTCAATAAATGTAACCGTCAATAGGCTATGCCTACAATGGTTTCGAATATATATATAAAAAATAGCCCACTTGACATGGTTTGCTACGTAGCTCCAACTCTGGTTGGTGTAGAAAGTTCCATAGTAGTGACATCTATCGCGTAGTTGATTGAATTCCCCGTAAAAGGTTATGATATAAAACTATTCAACCTTTATGTATTCTCTTTATTGCGCTGTTAATCTGTAAATGTCGTTTCTCGCCTACCTGTCACTTCTTGTCCATA
This sequence comes from Triops cancriformis, assembly GCA_020615345.1. Lineage (NCBI taxonomy): Eukaryota > Metazoa > Arthropoda > Branchiopoda > Notostraca > Triopsidae > Triops > Triops cancriformis. The sequence goes on from JAHZNP010000926.1 coordinate 13,665, forward strand.
TAGTTCGTGACATGCAAATCTCTTAATATAAGCCCAACTCAGCCGAACATCTGAGGCTCAGCGCAGCCTGCGTCTTCCTCGTACGAGTGTAGGCCAACCTATTCTGTGCCCACGGCCTACTACCAACCCCTTAGCTTCCGTTACAATGTAGTTTCATTAGCACCCAACAGACGTATACCTACCCTTTAACTCAGCTGTAATTATAGTTATTCCTAACTGTAGCATATAGGCTACAAAACAGGATAATGCGTGAATGGATGGATTACCCCAGTTTCCGAAACGAAAGACCGGATTCGATACAAACCTTCTTGAAAACACCTTCGAGATTTTTTGGAGGATTGAAAACAACCGGGAGGATCCCAATTTCATTGCTGTGTTTTTTCTTCAAGTTGAGAAAAAGACTAACCGTGGACGTAAACGACGTTTGGATCTCCTGCCAAGTGATTTAGTCGGAAAAAAATGTTTAAACCACCTTTATCTAAGTCTAGTGAGGCATCTTTTTCAGATTAACTGCGCAGATAACTGTGGAAGTCTAGTGAATGTTAAATGTGTCTTTTCCTTACGATGGTCTGGTAAGCCAACAAATCACTGTGGAGAACGAGAAGTAAAAAGAAACTTTAGTACGATGTCCAGGCTAAAGGAAACTTTTTGCATCTGGCGAGAGATTGCATAGCTTGTTAGCTACAAAGCAAGCAAGTCTGTCCCTGGCGGAAGATCTTTTCACGGTTACTCAACACGCACTACGTCGAAGTGGACCAGCCGGACCTTTCCGTGACCGCTTTTTGTAGCGGAGCGGAAAAAAAGCAAAGATTTGCTTGCCCCAAGTTTTCGTAATGTTACCAGCTGGTTCTTTCTAGCCAAACTTACCCAACTATTTGTAAAAGACTTCCAAATAGCAGGAAACTTTGAACCTTTTATGAGCTTTACTCTACTTTGCACTCGGAACAAGGGGGACCAATTTTCTCACTGTTGCTACGGAGCTTGTACATCAATTTAATACGCTGTAGACATTTATATAACAGCTGAAGAGGAAGCTGCAACAGAACCGTTTACAATAGGCTTGAGAGCGGGAAAAAAGAAGCTTTGAACAGCAATCAAGTTCTCTATTGACAGAATAAGGACACCAGATGATCTCCACTACCACTACTCTTTCCTCCATTCGTCCTGAAGCGAAGAAGTCCATGAAAGCTCTGTAATGCTAGGTTTGTTGCATTCTTATGATAGGAAATGTTTGTTGTAATTTTTTCCCTTCTTTTTGGGTCGATATCCTATAATTTTTTATTTTTTTAATATATAGAGGAAAAGATGAGGTCGTTTGCTTGAAGCCGAGTTCTCCTTCAGAGAGGTCATCAAGTTTCCCCAGCCTTGGCAACTTACGTCTAGATCGTGCAACAAGCTTGGGAAGGAATGAGAATTGCTACGAAATGGAACTGCGCTTTTGGAGTTAGGTGAGTTCCTAAGGAAATCTTGGGTGAGGAGGAAACACACCGAGAGAAAATGTGGGAATTAGCAGTCAACGCAAACAAAATGTGACATTTTTCTTAACGACCGGTCCGCCATTCACCGTGTTCCTTCTAGTGATGAGAAGACGATATCCAAGCAAGAATTTTTCGTGGCAGCTAACGGAAATGAGCAACGTAGGTTTATTAACGTTCTTTTTCGTTCCGCTGTGGTCGTTACACCCTCTAGTATGTAAAGAAGGAATAGTGCTGGTAACTGCGAGGGAAATCACATTTGCTAACCGTTGAAAATGAAAGAGAGAGAGAAAAAAGAGATAACGTCTTCTGTGGGGGATATTTCACGATCCCAAACACGAAAGGAGCAGCAGCAGCTAATGAGTATGTTGCTGTATTTGAACTCGTGTGGCTGTCTTCAGGCAAAAACGCTGAGATCTCGTTTTGAGAGGCCAACTGGTCTTTCGTTGCCACGAAAGCTTTTTGTGAGCAGATAATTTGTGGCGGCTGGGGTTTGCTGGATGTTTCGCACAGCTAACTAACTAGAAGGCTAGAAAAATGCAATGAACAACATGGAAGACAAATGTTAAGTATTTTTTTAGTAAACCTTGGCCGACTGAAATTCTGTCACTTCAATTCAAGTCGTCTTTGGGAGTTGGGAGATGACAATTTCAGTAATAAAATATTGAATAGCTATAACGTTATGGGACATGGACTTTTTGTCCTTACGTCAGTCGTATTCGGTGATGGATTTGCGAATTGCTGAGCGATTGATTTCCCATAAGGGTGTGAAGGGTGCAGAAGGCTACCCCACGTTCGTGTGTCATTTACCTAAAAGCACTAAACCCTTGCTAATGGTATTTAGCGAGGAGATTGAATTTCGAGATCGGAGAAGAAAGCAGAGATAGATCGCGTAAGAAGCCTTGCCGCATGGATCAGTGGAACCATTGCCAGTACATCGCATAGGCCCACTTCTTTCGTGTCTTTCGCATTAGAGTTATGAGAAATCGATGCAGACTTCTTATTTCTAATAAAAGCTTTTATTAAATTTGAAGTTAGTGGCACATCAACAAATCCGTGTAAGGCTTTCTACGTCCCAGGTGTGAGGCGATAAGGCCCAAATCCTAGTTCGTTATATAGAATCCGTCAGAAAGGGTAGCTAAGGAACTGAAAATCACTTTCAGCGCAACGTGGTAGACGTGACAAGTGCAGCATGTCCAGACGGCCCTGAATAGCAGGGGTGGAATGATTTTGGTGTGTGTAATGCCGAACGTATTGACCAGCAACTCCGAAACCCCGTGCGAATATGAACGGCCACAACTGTTGGGTCTATAGCGCGGACCACCGAAATATTTATTATTACTTCAGAGCGATAAAAATGTAATTAGACGTATTATAATAACATTATTTTTGCAACATATAATAATATATTATTTATATAATTATATAGTAATATATTATTTATGTAACATGTAATAGCATATTATTTCGCCTGACGACAATTCCGGGAGAATTACTTGGTTATTAGCTAACCCAATGAGTCGCCGAAAACGATTGTAAAATCAGTTGTCCTAAATCCGATCCATGACGCGATCCGTATAGATTCGATATCCAGAAAAAAATATCTTTTGACAAGCCACGGATCACGCTCAAATTGAAGACGATTGCGTTCCCGTCCGAACCGTAACTTTCGAATTGTGATACGTAACTCGCAGCCTCAATCGTGGCCTATGATCCATTCGCAAGTTCCGAGATCAGTTGGCAAGGAATCGTGATTCACTGTCAAAGATCCGAGCTCTGCTTTAAAAAAATCTAACATGGAAAGGATTGAGTCATTAGGAAGGAGATTTGTGCATTTTAGGATAACACAAAAAAATTTCATCGAAACGATCTTACTTTATTCAGGTGTTCTGTCCAGGTGAAGTCGGGAGACATGTGAATGCCTAGAAGAAGCAGATAATTAGCTTTCATTTTAGATTTGTGGTCAAGGCTAGGGGCGGATGCAAATAGAGCAATTTATTAGTGTGACTCCATTAGTATAATAAGTTCCGTTAAATTGCGAATCTGAATTGTGTATGCAGTTACCGCGAATATGCGACTTTCGAGAAAATCTTTCTACATTTTATTCATAACTAATAGTATATTTCCATATTAGCATTTTTCTATTCTACAACCAGTATAGGCAGGAATTCTAGGACAACTGTGATCAAGGCATTTCGTCGAGCTCTTTGAGTTGGTTTAATATGGTCAGAGAATGGCTATTCAACCACTAGGAAACATCTATAATTTTTAGGCCCTTTGCGGTAATTATCACGTGCTAAATGGTGTCAGCGATTTTGACAAGACTACTCAGTATTCTCGTTGAAAATCTCAACAGTAAAGTTTAGCATTGCAAAATCTAGTGAACATCGTCGAGTTTTTCTTAAAAAAATTCTTCTTAAATTTATAATAAGTTAATCAACTTCAGTTTTTTTGGAAAAGCATTGTTAAATATCCGGCAAATAACAAGGTGTACTAAAACACCGTTGACCTAATTTATAAGTGAAAACGAAATTTTAATCCCGCGGTTAGTTTCGGATGTATCACCTAAATAATTTTCTAACATTTCCTAGACCACAACTACAAAACTAAATGTCGGATTTGAATTCCGTTTTCTTTAAAAGAATATTTTCAAAATGGCTCTAGTGATCCTTACGGTCGAATGTTCGAAATGGCTTTTCTGCAAAAAGTCGACATTCGATTCGCTTTTTGTAAATATACAGAGAACTTTTTACAGAAAGTCTCGACGCTGTGCACTAGCTATTACGATCCAAAACTTTACTGTCCAGATTGTTTAAGGAAATACTTAATAGTTTTGGGGAAATAGCTGACGCCGTTTAGCACGTGATGTCTCCATACCACGCTTACGTGAACCGTAGCCTTAAAAGACAAACTCCGATTCCCATTGCGTTCCCATGATTCTGCCTTTCCATGGATACCAAGTGGTGGAATCGTTTCCATGAAATAACGAGGTCAATGAAACTAAATTGAAAGCATTTTCTGTACACACTACGTCAAAACTTGCGATCTGGCCCCAGGCTCCAGTCACTCGGTATGATGTCCAAGTTCAGAATCACTTCAAGTACATTGTTACACTTATGCGTGTTTTAAGCAACGAACACAACACAAATGTAAAGGAAAAGTTCTTTATTCAAACAAAGCCACATACAACTTCACTTAGTTTCTTTTAGATCCGTCTTTCTTCGCGTCTATTGTCACACTGTCGTCAAAAAAGGCAAAAATCAAGGTGAAGGGTAAAGCATAGTGCCAGGTTAATTCGTGGAAAACGTCGGAAGCGTAAAAGAACGTCAGATTCCTAAAAAAGGTTAATAGTCAGTAGTCGAGGTCGAAGTGTCTCACTGGACAAGTCAGCGTTGGCACACCTTCCGGATACTTTCATCCGGAACATACATGTTTCATGGAATTTCGACTGATTTTCAAATATGTAATTCGTTTATTCGTAACCAAACCTATAAATTGAACTATACTCTTTAAGCTAAATAACTTTAAACATAAAGAAATATTTGATCAGGTTTTGCAAACTTACATTCAGGTGTTCGCGAGCGTAGCCAAGACAATCAAGACAAGCACAAGCAGTAAAATAAATTTTCTTCAACATGTATGTGAAACTTTCTTCATTACTGTGATTCATACTCTGTAGGAGTCATGAGAAGGCTGCCGTTATGTGCCCGTATATCTGGGATAACGAACAGCTCGCATTTGATAAATGATTGACATTGTGTAGGTTAGATTTTATGTGGAGCGAGCTTGCATCTTTGGGGAACAGGGCAAGGATTCCCCAATCTCGTCTCTGTACCCTTGGTGGGTATACCAAGTAATGCTACTTGGCAATCTTGGCATGGTATCAGGAATCCTCTTTTGTGCTTATGGAAGGTGACAATACGCAAACTTGGCGGGAATACTGAGGTCTGTGCCGCAGTTACCGAACGGTTTTTCTATCTGGGGCGAGCAAGCTTACAGCGTACTCCAGAGAGGTGTGGCTTCTCTCTAGGGATAACTTTGTTGTAAAGTGGCAAGAAATCAGTCAGGCTTCCCCGCTCCTTGCTATTCCGAACGAGCCCTTTTCTTCTTTCCGTTCATTCGGAGTCCTCTAACAAGGTCTGCGATTCTTGGTATGGTATTCAGTAAATCAGTTCCTTTCTTCTGTTGAAATCTTTCTTTTTCTAGTATATTTCAATATATATATTTTTTTTTCTTAAGAAAAGAAAGAGAGAAATCTGTTCTCATGACAACTTTTGAGATATTCATGCCTTGGCTATCCAGTTATCACGGCCGTTATAGAAGCAATTTCTAGACCCTACAAGCCGGAAACCGTTTATTTTTTACGGAAGTAAAAGTTGTATCACCTGCTGCATGGAATTTCGGTAGTAAAACTGAACTTATATGAATGGAACTGTTCGTAAGTTGGGACATGGGCCTTTTATATCTTCTTTCTTTCTGCAGGAGATTAGGTGGGTTTTGCAGTTGATATTGACCATCATGTGCAGCGTCCGTTAAGTCAGAAAGGTACAATAAAAGGCGCAATGTTTTTGGCTGGTCCGCGAGGGTTTCTTTTTAGTTCGCTTTTATGTTGCCATTAAAGGGTAGAGCACCTCCATCAGACGTTATACGATTACAGAGAGTAAATGAGATAATTTGTTCGTCCGGGAGCTCGTGGAACACCACAAAAAGGCGACTCCCACGTGCCTGATTAAGAGCTTTCTTGACGTAGCCACCCAGAAGCTTCAATCAAATTAAAGCAAGTTACACAATAATAAGCTTTAGCTGCAAATGCAAACGAATTAGGGCTCCACAGCGAACCCCATCAAGCTCTATGTTTTGGCTTTCCGAATGGACCAGTTGACTAACAGTATGCTCAGACGGTGCTTGTCCCACATTTTCCTACACATTCTGGCAGAATTGTTCTGATTTACCCCACTTCCGCCAGAAAGAGAGACCTCTCAGTCCAGGTTTGAACGTAGTTACCTGGCAAATGATGGGGACCGTATTGAGTTTTCCGGGAAAATTCCGATTAGATTAGAGCGCTAACCGGTGAAGTTGGTGGTTGGCTTCTACTTGAAAATCGATATCGTTGATTGGATGTGTTATTTAAGTAATATTCCAGTGTAATGACTGATGCTATAATTCTACCATCTTCCGTGAATTGATCGTCGCCATGTTAGGGCTTGGGTGATGTGAAAATACGTCCAGGTGGTCTAAATATGGCGACGATTTCAATTGGAAAAAAATAAAGAAAGCGTTCAAGATGTTACGCAATTACGCCTACAGAAATGACTTGCTATGCTCAACGATTGTCTGATGGCGTTTTTGTGTGGGAAGTCTAGTGCTGAACTTTCATCCGTTGAGTGCCTTTGGCACCATCCATTGCTTATCAGGGGCAAGTTTATTGGCACGAGGTAAACTTCATTGGCAAAGTGCGCAACAAAAAGTGCGGCGAAATTCAACTTCTAAAGCACAGACTTCTTCGTCAGTCCTGCAGTTTGAATGCGTTTTTTCTGGCTCATTTTCTGGTACCAAACTCAGTAAGAATTTCACTAATGTTACGTTAGCTAGCGTTAGTTAACCTATTCAACTAGAAATTTACCTGAATTTCTTGCACAAAACATGACATAAGTTGACGAACGATGACTCAGTTATAGTAACGTAACATTTAACGATAAAGAATTCTGGAAGCTAATTTAGTTTAGTTTGAAAGTTTTAAGACGAACCACGCCGATTGTTCGGCGTCACTGGAAGCTAATTAATAAGCCGGTTGTTAACCATTATTACATTTATTAAATAAATCGTTGTTAAATTCAAAAATTAATTTTATTATATAATCATTGTTAAAGGTTAATCAAGGTAGTTGTTAATCCTCATACTTAAAGATTGAGTATTTTGATCACTTATAAAAGTTTGAGCAAAACATGAAACGACAATCCTAGTATAAAAATCATTTTTTTATTACCTGGACAAACGTGTTAAAAAACGTGAGGGAAGGTTGCGTTTTCATTTAGGAAATGTGTTTTAGTACTGACTGTGTCATGACATCACAGTGGCTAAAATTCTGCTCCTGGTAAAGCACTCAAAAGCAACTCAGTGAGTACGTAACAATCGATCAATCCTTGCACTGCAATTTGTGTAGATACTACGTTCCGCGGTTTGTCGTTGTCAGGAATCGAGACAAATATTCGAAATTCGTATTGTGTTGTTAGTTAGCTATGTATTGCTACTTTATCAGAAACATCCGTCTCTGGTAACTAAGGAGTATTCAGATATCTGGATCTTAAATATACTATAAAACTTGATACCAAAATGCAACTTTGTTTCCCTTTATTTACTGTCTTGTTGCTTTATTATGTTGGAATGCTTCGTGGACTTCCCTTTTAGCTTTTCTCGCAGTTGACGCCCGCAAATTGGGTCAGATAGTCATATTGATATCCCTTACCAACGAAGTGTGCAAGGAATCTCTTTTTACTCCCCCAACTCTTTGTCCTTTTTCCTACTTTTTATATGGTGGAAGTCAAAGCTTGCGTAGCGTCGTAATGTCTTCTCCATTTGGTCTCCTCTGATTCCTTCCCGATATGCGGCCGTATTTATGCGACAACCAAGATCCCATTCTCTTCTTGCCAAAATGGGGACAGCGAACAAGCAAAACTGTTGGCTCGTGAAGCGTACGTCAAGCATTTCATGTGGCCAGATTTACCTTGACGAAAGCCAAGAGGTCATGAACTTCACATTCCGCAGATTCCCCTAGGAGTATTAATATAAAAGGATTCCGGAAATGCTCCCTTCTTCAGTAAAGAGATTGCACATTATTTCTCTCGTCTTCCTTACTAAAATTAAACCTTTTGCTCATTTTAACTGGTTTTCGGGTATTGTTAAAGGGCAATAGACACCAAAAGCGCATTTAGAAAATTTGATGGATTATTACAATACACACTGTTTTAAGAATAGAGAATTTGTTCTGATTTTTTCTGACCAGCTGTTCTGGAGATATTTAACTTCAAATTTTGGGACTTTTCCAGCCATGAGAAGCGTGACGTCGCGGACGGGAAAATTTGAATTTCATGGACAATGGACACCAAAACCTCATAGAGATTTTGATGGATTATATAATACACATTACTCTAGGAAGACATAATTTTTGTTTCGCTTTTTTCTGACCAGCCGTTCTGGAGACATTTGTTTCCAAATTTTGGGCTTTTCCCGCCCATAAGAAGCGTGACGTCAACGGACGGGAAAGTTTGAATTTCAGATTTCTTATTTCCCAAATATCTTCGTTATTATTTCGCACCTGAGAAAAAGACACTTATAACCGGAAACTATTTTTCGCTCTTTTTATAAGATAACATTGTTTTTTCCATTGTGTCCATTGCCCTTTTAATGCGAGTTGTTGTAGCTTCAATATCTTCCTGGAATAACTTACGTTGGAACATATCCTTTCATTGTACGGTATAATTAATAAAAATTTCTTGTATCTGGATGGCTTCGCTAAAAAATGTACGAGTCGCTGTTTTTGTGGAAGTTTCCGCCAAGCTCTATAAGGACAGGAGTTTAACCGTGATTTACACGTTGAAGAGCCTTTCTGCTCTTGTGCGCCTAAAAACTTTGTACAGCCTGCATGCATCCCTCTGGAGAAATTGGCACAGCTGACGCTTTGAATTTAAGCTGCTCGAAATGAAACAGTCCACGCGGAAGAAAAATGGATTGAAAAATAAGCCACCGGAAAATATTCAACCTCTTAAATACGTTGACTGTTCCTTGCGCCTTGTGTGACAGAAAATCTCATTCAGGGTGAGATTTTCTGGTAGGCAGTCATCCGGTATCTTACTTAGTTTCCCGTTACATGGAATGGTTTATGTATTCCTTGTGAAATTCTAGTATGCGTAGACAAGCACGAAGCTGATATTTTTATGCGTAAATTGTCCTGGAAATTAAAAAGTCAGTCTTGCACAAAATGCTAGCGTGTATTTGAGCTACATTTCCTTTTAAACCAATGAACTATTTCTCAATATAAGCTTAACTTAAATTGGTGTTGCATTACATGCATGTTTTGTAACTACCAAGAGGAGCTCAGGATTTAAGAAATATAGATTAATCTTTTCTTTAAAAGTCCACAGAAGAAAGAAGCTAATTTTGTTAAACCGTTCCAAGTTCACTTTTCTTCGAGTGATTTCTCTTGATTATGACCCTGGGGGCAGCAGAGAAAACCAAATAGCAATGCAGTCAGCTGTAAAAGAACTGATGGTGGATTTTTCCCCCTACGACCTGACCCTTTTCTCATTTCTAGCGGCAAAGGCATGGCCAAAGTGTAGCATTTCTTTCATTTGGGGCAAAATGGCTCTTTCTGATTGCCCCGTAGGTGCTGCCACATTTGCCGGTTTTGCCACTCGGTTGGAGAGACTTTTGCTAGGCCGTCTGCTGCAAGTGGGGGAAGACTTTTGCCGGGAGCGTGATGAAAGCTGGTTAACTTTGTTTTGGAAGCTGCGAGGCCCTTGGAAATATGGTTGCTGTTCGATTCTTCACTACTTGGGGAAATACTTCAGAGGCATAGTAAGAAATGTTCCCCAGCCATGCGATGTCTGACCCCGGGCAGGTTTAATAGGCAAGCAAAGTACCCATGCGACGCTGACAGATGGGAACCGATGAAAAGAATATACATTTTCCCTAGCGTGCTTCAAGACATTGAACCCTTTTTGTTACGAAAGATTTTTTTACCGCCAATATTTCCCTTCTTTTTTATGTCAGAAACTTTCTCGGTATCTTAGAAAGGGTAACAGTGGCATAGGATCACAAAAGCTTCGAAATGGCGGATATTTACAGTCGAGTGGACAGCATTTTAAGATCGGAGTCAAGGGGAAGAGGTAGAGAGGAAAGTCTATGAGCGCGTTCAGGCAACAGTGGCGTGCACGTTTCCCATCTACTACCACCCCAACTGAGAAATTGTAGTTAAAATTGCTGAGTTAAGTTCTGTTCTAGGTGCATTCACCTAGTAAAACTGAACCCAAGCATTCCTGAGGGACCTGAAGCTTCCGTGAGAGATCTCAGAGGAAACATGAAGCTGGGTTTCAATCTTTTGTCATGTGTAACGCATTGTTGAAAAGAAAAACACACAATAAATTCTTACGTATAAAGTAGGAAATTAGCATATGCAAGCTTGTTCTGGGAGTTGTAAAAATCTACACCAGCTTGCAGGTTAAAGGTGTCCACAAAAGGTTACTACGAATCATTTGCGTAACGGAAACGTCACTCGACCGTGCTAGGTTAACAATCTCTAGTCGCAGAGATCTGATCTTACGCCAGCTGCACGTGTGTTTAAACCTAATTTTGTAGGTTTTCGATTTTCGGATGCTATTTAGTAAGTAGCATTTACTAGAAATTCGGTAACAGATGCGTTTAATATTGTATATAACAGCCGCGTCTTCTAAAAGCAATTTTGAGCTTCAGAATCCAGTGGGCTACATCGTCGATAGAGATGCGATGTATTGTACAATAGTTTTTTTTTAAGGTAGCGCATTTGAACCTCGTAATGTGTCACGACTTCAATTTCAAGGTTCATCTACGAATTCTTGTCACACAAATACTATTAGCTCATTTCGCAGCTTCAGTAGATATAATATTAAATAACAAATTTATTTTTGTGTGTAATAATTCATTTTCTAATGAAATTTAACGACCAAGCGGTAATCTACATACACAGAGATTGCTTTCTGTTTTGGAGAACTTCTTCCAAGGCAACAGGTCCGATAACGGCATTTTTAAAACAGTATTTTCCGCGTTTACATATAGAAGGCATCGCACAGGGAGTTTATACGAGGAAAACTACAAGGTGTAGATGGATCTGAAATTGTAGCTGCTATGAATTCAGTAGTATTTGTATTAGGCTGATGTTGATAATACACCTACTTTATTGAGGAATTCCTCTAGCAAATAGATAGCTCGACGCTCTGTCTGAATGAACTGTAAGTCTTCCGATTCTGCTGGTAATGTAGCGACTAGAGGGAAGAGCGAACAAACGACGATGAAGTTTCCCGCGTATCATCACTGTCACATAAAATGATTTTTGTTAGTAATGCCGGTCGCGATAAGCATTAAAAAAGACTTTTTGCCACTCCCCATCTCTATTTCCGATCCTTCCCCTCTTTTTGGATCCACGTGCACTTCAAACGGAGGAAATGGAACAGAAAGATGTAAAACTTAGACGCTAGTACTTTTTACTAAATCAAAGCAGAAAAAGTTCATGGTTTTGCAGTAGATTATGCTGAAAGGTCATAATTTGTATCAAGATAAAAACAACAGTATTAATAGCTTCAAGTTTCTAAATCACTGTGGCTTCGGAGAAGCTTTTATTGTAAGTAACATAGGTTGTTTTGCGTGCCAGTTTTTTTAAAACACTGTTGGAAGCCTTTCGGAAGGGAATATTTTAGCACTGAGTGCCTAAAGAAGATGGTAGAAAAACGTTCTGAGAACCATGTCGAAAATTATGGACTCGCCTAACAAATCGCCGTCATAGAAATATTTGCAGCATATACGAAAGATGCCCAGAACTCTGAATAACGAATCACGTCTTTCAAGAATCACGTCTTTCAAAGAAAAAAGCGTTCGTGATGGTCATATTCCTGAAAGCTTTTTTACTAATACTTAAGGGCGAAAAAAACTTGTCACGCCCTATTCGCTGACATTATCTAACAGAAGGACACTTTCTGCCGTATAAAGTTTGATCATCCAAAACTTCAAGCTTAGGAAATACATACAATAAGCAGGAGTAAACAGGAATACAATAAGCAGTACAACATTCTTCAAAACCCAATATGACTTTCCGTCTAGTGAGCCTCTTCGCAAGATTTATATTCTTGAGACCCAGAAGAAATTAAGAAATAAAACTTCCTTGTTCCCATCATAACTAAACGTTGCTGCCTGCTTATTTCATGCAAGTCATACTTGCTCTGCTCCCATTCATATTGAAATTACAGAATTACCCAGAGTTTTACAGAAAAATAAAAGGGACAAAATGGATAATATCGAACACCAAAACGGGACTACCGAGATTAGAGTAAATTGAATTATCCTGCGCCACTAACTTTACTCGGCGCCGCCGATTGCTTTTTAACTACCATTCGGGGGCGACATGTAGGTAATACATCTCTTTGGCCATGTAAGTGTGACAAGGGAAATACGATACTAAAACGGTGGTATAAAACTCTATCATGGTTAATTCATGGTAGCACTAAATTCTCCATGACGGTGGTTTTGAACGATGGTGTAATGCTGCCAGATTGCTAAAATTAAACATCACAATGTCAGAACCAGAAAACGTTTCTTCTGGTCGTTCATAAGCGCCGTTACCATTGATCGGCTTGGAAGGGTGGAGTAATCTTCATTGGACCAAATCGGTGACACTCAATTTCGCGTTCAGTAGCCATCTGTAGAGTCACCTTCAGGTAGATCTTGTAACCCTTTGCTATAGACCATGAAATGTGTCAACTAGACTCGTCAAACAGAAATACGCCTTGCCTAGAAATAACGTGTACAGTTTCAGGGTGTAAATTATTCCTGTTCGAAACTTCGAGGGATAAACTAAACCTTTAAGAAATAAATCGAAATCAAACTTCCAACCCAGACTAATAGCTGACAAACCAATGGCGCTAATAAACAAGACGACAGGCGACCTGTCGAGTAAGCTGGGCAAGTGGAAGTAATGATTATGTGAACGAGAAGAACGCAAAGTGACACGTGAGATTTGCAGCAGTTTGCATAAACGGGATTTGAATTGGAATGGTCTGCAGTGTCCTTAAGATATGTAAGTAGAAAATGCAACCAAAATTCTATTGAAAGTGTTAGAATTTTTTTCTTAAAAATCATGATTTGCTACACGATTTTCAACCATGACGTAATTTATATTAGGAGCAGAAAATATCAATAATTAGAGTACTGGGAATAAGTTGCCATAAGCAGTAGATCCTAGATAGATCTAGCAGTACCATCGTACTGCTAGATCTATCTAGTATTACACCGTAGTTTGGGCATTTTTCTTTTATTCTAAATATTTTATACCGAAATTCTGAAGTACTACAGACGTACTTTATTAATCTTATAACATACATTTTTCTACTGAAGATTTGCGCAACGTCATCCATTTGAATTCAGCGCGCTTTCGTACTGAGTCGCTAGGGTACGGTCGTGCTCTTCTACACAACACGTTCTCAGCCAGGAATTCTGTGCGGTCGCATTGAATCCCCTTGCCGAGAGTTCTGCGTCGCGGCACAGAACTAGGAACGCAGAAGGCCTTCAGCCAACTTGGTCTCAGAGCCAGCTGACGTCACGGACCGCAAGTGACGGCTGTCACGTGACTTTCTTTACAAGACGGAGGGTATTTTCCATTCAATTAAATTTTAAATACATTTTTTAAAATCAAAACGGCTTGTTTATTTATTGGGACTCAAACATTTTCAGGTAGAATATTTCCTTCCAAATAAAGGAAACATGTTTTTCGAAACATCAAAGGTGGCTGCGTTTTCAATACAATTATAATTATTTTATTAATACAATATTTATTTCCAAATCAAACTAGATTCTTCTTGCATTCGCACTTTCCACGAACATACCCAAACAGTTTTGGTCCCAAATTGGTAAAGGGAAAGAAGCTAACACAAAGGTTTCTTTGAAATATTATTTCCAATATTATTAGTATTACGTTGCATTTACAAACGAAATGCATTCGAAGAAAACAATCCTTCTCCTTGTTTTCTCGTCTATATGATGACCTCAGAAAGACTGAGATTTTGTCCTGCATCTTATGGCATAAACTTTTCAGTAGTAGTCTACTGATTATTTCAATGAAAGTAAACCTTGAAATGTAAAAAAACAGGCCACAAACGTTTCATATAAATACTCCCTAATTACTAATACTGAGACTTCAAAACGACATGCAATTTTCCAGTAATAAAAGTGGTATTGTAATTGAAGCTATATTTGCAAAAGGCCTGTCCCTGTGAAAATGTCACACTGGGAAAAAAGAAAGTGGGACAGCCCGACGAACGGAATTGTTATAAGCCGAAGCAAGCACGGTTAGTTCGGCTAAGTTGCAGACAGGCGTAGGCTACCCGACGGCTCGCTACACTCATATTTTGTAATTATTGTAATTACGATCCCAGCTTGTGAATTTTGCAAATCTTGATTCAATGCGACCGCACAGAATTCCTTGCTGAGAACGTGTTGTCTTCTACACTTGCATTCGACGCGTTAGTCGTTGGCGTACTTTCGTACTGAGTGCTGCGAAGTTGAAGAAAGTGTGATTTTTGCGTCATTTCCCGTAACGTGCTATTTTTACGCAAGAGAGTTAAAGCTGCTTAGTTAATTAATGCGTTTCCGACAAGTTGCACTTATTAACGGCATTATGCTTTTGGTAAGGATGTGGAAATAAAGTGAAAATGTGCTTTGGGGCGAGACTCTGTTAACTTCATGCCATGTGACTGTGCTTGACTTAATTTGACCTGTTGCGGCTCCACTTGGGGACAGTCGACTCACTACAACTGCAATTCATTACACACTCTTTCACCAACCATTGACGAATCACTACAACAGTACCACACTGACAACGAGCCGCATGACAATTCATTACACCCAGTATGCCATCTGTAGCTGTGTAGTTAAAGTTCCTTTTTGTTAACGAAATAGGGCGTATTCCGGTAAGCAGTTCTGGTTGCACTCGTATGGTGCGCTAGTGGGGAAGCCGCCATACCTTGTCCGCTCGTTGTTGATATTTGCCACGGTCGCTAGGATACCAGTGCAAACAAGATTGTGATTTGATGATCAAGATTGATGATCGGGTGTATTTCGTGGGTTCAGGCGTGGATGAAGTGTCTCTTAGCAACTCAGCCATTGCACTGTTTTTTGAATCCAATATGTTTGATAGGTTAAATATAGCTTGTTGCTGTTCAACACTAGAGAAAGACCTCTTGCAAGGGAGAAACATAAGACAAGGCAAATGACTAGCATCAGTTAAGCGAAAACTAAACTGTTCGCGAGAGCGGATCACACCCCATTGCTGAGGACGGCTAGTACAGATTTGTTCTGGGGGTATTTCTTCAAACCCGGAACATTTATAGGAGCTTATTAGCATAAGGCGTGCAATAATGTGGTTGCAGTGGCCTGTAATACCCACCGCGTAAGTGCACGAAGCCTTTTCGAAGATATCCTGCCACGTTTGTATAGGTAGAGGAGGGATGGGACAGTTTACACGTGGGACAAACCGTACAAAAATCATTACTAATGAACTACGACAGGTTTGGATCTGAAAAAAATTGTACATTTAGTGAATACGACGAAGCTTTCATGAGGAAATTTTCGTCGAAAAATATTGAATCGTTTTTGAGAAAATAAATAAAAACTGAATTTTGGGCACTTTTTGTAAGAAACGGTTCCTGATTATTTCGTTGCAGCACTTATAATGTGTATCTAAAAGTAAAATAAAAATTGCTTTTATGTAGCTGACAAGTTGGAGAATAACTCCTCCAAAAGTTTGCTGTAAAATCGCTGTCCTTTTTTGGCACGAGATTTTAAACTCCAAAGGGATGATTTAGTACGATTTGGACTCAGCCATTTGCATTGCCTTTTCTTGTTGTCAATAATCATTTTTACAAAATCGTGAGTTTACTTGCACTAACTTGAGCTAGGATGATTCCTATATCGAAAGGGAGTATAACTGTTAAGTTTCGTTTAGATATTTCAAGTCTATTATGTATTTTTAAAAAAGGCTACCTATTAGTTTTCTTATGGCAAAACACACGGACAAATCGCACTACACCCAAGTCCAAATTGTATCCGCGGTATCTTGTTTTGGACAGTAGGAGGAGCCTCCAGTTTTCATGGGTGTTTGGTGTTATTGTTTGTGTTTTTCAAGCGTACAATACCTCATTTGATAGCCAGGACACCAGGCCATCTAACGAGTATAGTTTTAGGCTACAGTTTTGTCTCCACGTGAAGTGAAAAATAAACTACAGAAAAGTGTCCACACTGTCCCATCCCTCCTCTAATCCACTTTTAAAATGTACGCTAACATCGTGGGGCTTTTCATTTTTGCGAAAACTCCTATGGCACTTGGCGCGTAGGAGTACACGGTCACTGTCTGGTATTTTTTGTGTTTCTGTATTACTAACGTACTGTTCTTTGTGGAACAGTGCACTTCTCCTAAAGTGTCGTTTTCCTTTACTAAAATAATTGAAATAATCTTTCACATGTTCTTCAGTAAAAAGTGGTACATAGCTTTAGGAATTAGTCCAATCTAAATTTGTATTGAGGTCCATTGTACAAAAATACACTAGCATTAACACTTAACACTCACCACATGTATCGCAGTATCACAACGTCACTAGTAAACATCAACGAGCGGACAAGGTATGTCGGCTTCCCCCACTAGCGCACCATACGAGTGCAACCAGAACTGCTTACCGGAATACGCCCTATATAGCGGAAAAGAAAGCTAGGGAAAAGCCTACTTTTGATGGCGGATCTTCTCTTAGAAATGGGAAAAGCGTATAAGGCAAGTCTGTAACAATTACACGACGTAAAGCTTATGACGCAATTCGGTAATACTGTATAGGCTACCTTTTTGCCTTCCTGGGTAAAATATGTGGGAAAAACTACAAAAAAAGGAATACACAATACTATCTAAAATAATAAAGAGTGAACTAATCTAAAATTATATAAAAGTTGAAAATATTCTTGTTCAAGTAGTCCGGGACAATGTTTCACTTCAGGCAAATGAGTGCATTATATGTTGTGCCATCTAGAGAATCATGCGACACCGAATTATGTTCGCCGTGTTCACTTAAGTGTAATTAAAGTAATTAATTGCAGTTTAAAGTGGCTTAATTATGTGATAAAGCATTATTTTGAACCTTTCATTTCAATCAAGTGTCTTCCTTTTTCGCCATTAGCTATCCGAGGACGGATCCTTTCGTGTGCAACAAGTGGTGGCGTACTACATCTGCACTTCGTGATGTGTTTTGTAAGGTTATTTCGTGAAGTTAATACCCTGTTGGACATTTGTGGTATTCAGTGTCGTGTTTCATGTCGCGTTTTTCTTAAATGTGTGTTGGCGCTCTATCCATCCCTGCATTCTGGCATTCTTTCTTTTTATGTTTTCTCTACATTTCCAGTATATTATAATAATTGGTCGGACAAATCTTTAATCTCACCTACTTGTTACTCCCCAAAAATTCCATAGTGACTCTGAAATTCCACTTTTGTAGTCGTTGGTCACTATTTTTTAACTTGCCTGAAAGCTTTCCGTCCCATTTTTTTACCGCTTTTTATAACCCCTTGTGTCAGAAATCTGCGTTAACTGGCAGGTGACGCCTCCGAAAATATATTTATCCCAAGCTGAAAATTGTGCAAAATTCTGTTTTTTTTAACCCGTTATGCGCTGTATTTTGCGGCATTTGTCAATAAATGTTGTACCAAAAATTTCTTGGTTATTTTCCATAAGAAACAATGTTGAGCAAAGGGGATCCCCTTCAGAAAACGTGAAAAACTGGAACTCCGCCTTCCTTCCCTTCCTTGCTCCTAGCCTGTTCCTATCCCTCGTGCTCGCTCTAGGGCTGATAAACGGCTCGGCTCAAGCCGAGCCGAGCCGATGCCAGCTCGGCTTGACCTCGACCGGCTTCGGCTCGGCTCGGCTTGACCTGAACCGGCTTCGGCTCGGCTCGGCTTGACAAGAACCGGCTTTGGCTTGGCTCGGCTTGACAAGGACAAGCTTCGGCTCGGCTTGGCTTGACAAGGACCGGCTTGTGAACGGCTTGAGGGTCAACTTTCACAAGATTCGACCCCTGTTTAAAATTTCAACACAAGAATGTTCGGTGAAAGAAGAGAAAGGACTATATAGGTGAAACGATGGTTAAAGGTTATAATTCTTCAGAAATTTTCCCCACCTTCTTTGTTACTTAACTGTTAATACTTCACGCTTTCCGACCCTTTCTAAGGTCGCTTCAGACTACCTGGCTGTTCAGGCAACTTCTGTGGCAAG
>JAHZNP010000927.1:0-32016 GCA_020615345.1 Triops cancriformis
GTCCGTTACAAATGTTTTTAATCTCTGTAAGTATAAATATAAACAAAAATATAGTAAATCCGTTACTGTGATGTTTTGTAATTTGATCACGTCTAACATTTTAAATAACAAACTTTCGTGGCTAATTTATAATGTTCGTAGAAAATGATTTTACAACTACAGGTGTAATGTTACTCAAAATTGTTGTATAGCAATGACTTGTGAGTTTTGGTAATTTTATAAAAACTTTTAGCGTTACAATTACACAGCTTTAGTAGTAAATTTAGAAAACACATAGTACATACCATTACAATTACATGTGTAAGTTTACCAACAGTTTGCACAAAAACAAATACTCGATGTTTGTGTAATATTAATAAAAGTTTTACCTACGAGCTATACAATGTCTTCTGGTAAATTTACAAGTAGCGTTGTAAGTGAAATACTAAGAGTTTTTGTAAGACGCGTTACGACAACATATTTGTAATTCCTTTACAAAGAATTCGTTGTCAACATTTGTTGCCACCAAAGTTTGTAAATTTACAAACTTTTTTTTTACATTGTAGCTGATCTTTGAAACATCATATACAACCAATTTATCTGCGAGTTTTTAGAGGTGCCTGAGAAACAAAATTTGACACTTGTGAGAACTGACTTGACTTGAATTTTCCTTTGAATTTTCCTAAGATTGTCGCCAATACACATCTTGCCTCCTTGCATTCAATGAGAATTTAAATTGTACCTATGTGATGCGCATATTCGTTTCTTGAATTACCCGATAGGTAGGGCTAAATCAGAAACTGTTTGACCCCCCGTAAATTTATCACTATCCACATTTATCGCCATACATTTTCCACTCTATGTTAACATAACTTGACTATGCTCTATGACTGTTTGTAGGGAGTACATAACAGGTCTGTTTCACTTATAATGCCACATTTAGTACGCACATGAGTAAACAATCATGCATTATCAAACAGAGCAGCTTTACCTGGCGGACGTGGAGGGAATAGCTTTGTAGTTCCATAACGGCTTCAGGTTGACTCCATTAAAAGTCATGAGCTGGCCATCCGCTGTACTTGCCAAGATGTCTTCGATGTCGTCTCCAGATAAATCTGCTAGTACCACCGACGTGAAAGTGGTTGACGCATTATAAAGCACCCGTGCCTGTTTTTTCCATCCATTATTTCCCAATTTTTAAATATCATGTAGTAAGTCATAGACTTTATGGGAATAACAAGTCAACGCCCTTACCTCGACGCTGCCTTTGTGTAAAGCTTGCAGATCCATCCAATAAAGGACCCCTTGCGGCTTGGATTGTTGTTGATACTGGACACCTAGGATAATCCCTTCCAAGCCATCAGGCAAGTCAAAGGAGTAGGGCCCCACGCTGACATTGCCTTCGTGTGGTATTGCAATTAACTGAAGCAAGTCTCCGGATCTCCCACTAATAAACAGGAAATGTGGGGCACAATCCAAGCCAGCTCCTATTTACAGTCCGCGTTCAAAAGTATTTCCAACTAATGACTATTAACAACGTCGGGAAACATTACCTACACTACTAGTCAGTACATCCTGGACGCTGTCATTATCCAAGTCCCGCGTCACTAGAATCCCAGAGTACTGCGCCAATTTCAAACAAGCCGGAAATGTGTCTCCGTTGCTGGAGCTCCACAGCAATATTCCTTCCTTCGAGTCCGTCGCATAGATGCCCTTTCAAACCAGACGTTTCTCTGATGGTAGGCGTATTTGCTTATCATTCACTAAGTATGCTAACCTGGGTGGAGCCAGTGAATACACAGTCGGGAATGTCGTCTTTGTTAAAATCTGTGCGACACTGCAATGCATCCGGGGTGTCAGCCACCCATTGCTGCCAAAGAGTTGTACCTGACGAACCATTTAGAGCCGCCAGGCCACCGCGGCAATTGCTAACGTTGAAATAGGATTGGCACACAAATGAAGCGGCGGTCACCGAGGAGCTGAAGCCTAATTAATCCTCGTAGGTTTAAAGGAAAATGTCGTTGGGACACGAAGATTCATGCTGAGCGAAGCCGGAACTTAAAGGTCAACATAAGAAAGAACAAACGCAACTAAACGGAGAAGAAAAAGACATACACCAAACTTAAGACACATATTACGACGTAAATACGGCGAGATGTGACAGCAATTCTAAGGCGGAAAAGATTGACAAAAAAAGGAGGAGGATGTACCTGCTTGGAAGCCTAAAATAAGATCGTGCACTCCGTCTTGGTTGACATCTACGGCTTGTAAAGCCGAGGTGCCCCCGGCTACCAAATTTGGGAAGGATGACCTCCAAACCTGCTCGATTTCGAATGTGTCACAAGGTGCCAAACTCGATTCGCTGGCTTGGAAAGAGTACTTCTGGTATTGCAATAGCCACGACGGGATGTAGTACTTGACCAGAAATACAACCAATCCAATCAAACCTACACAGAGAGACAAGAAGCCGCTTAGTTTTTTTTTACTTAACCGTAAAGTTCAATGCCGAATTAATTACCTATTAAAGCTCCGAGGGCAACGCCAAGATATAGGACTGAAGTAAGTAACGCGCAACCGGGCACAGAAGTGTGCACTTCGGCCTGAATAAAACCATTTTTGGCCTAAAGGATATGCCTTTATTATTTTTACGGTCCATGAACATGGATTAACAGGTGCCGAATACTTAACACGAAAAAGAGCACTACAGAGACTATGGAGTACGCAACATCAGTTCTGGGCACATGTCAACTTGAATTCACATTCAAACCCGGCAACTTGATTTAACATACATCTTGCATGACTTGTCTGACAAGGACTTGATTGCCAAGCCGTTATATAATACTAAAAAAAAACTCCAAGTTCCTTTGCTAAAGCCACGGCAAATGCGCGAGCGACGTCCTTACTCTATCGGCTTACGAATGTTCCGTGACACCACAGCAAGGCTTTCGCAAAGAAATTCTCCTTGTTAACCAGCTGCGTATCGTTAGCATTAGGCGGTTGGTTGGGATTAGGGTTTTTTATATAAAAAAGTATTGGGTCACGCGAAAAGTCCGTGCAGTGATTCGACCACTTTCACATTCAAAAAGCCCCAGGAATTCGCTAAGTGCCCGTGCGCACTTTTTGCTCACAAACTAGCAAGGCGGGTCTCCCAGTGACATATTAACCAAAATTTGATGGTTTTTGACGTGAATATGAAGTTTCTATTCAATGCTGAAAGAAGAACGGTACAGCTGCAAATGATCGTCTTTTTATATGCGTAATAATTTCCATAAATGTCTCAACGCTTCGGAAACGGCTAAAAAAAGATGCGTGCAGTTTATGGCCCTAATGCCATAAAAGAATCCGTGGTTCGGAAACAGTGTCCGCTGCTTCGAAGGGGAATTTTTTTTTGTCCAGGTGGTGACTGACCGGGTGCGCCTTTAATTGGTCGATGCGAACCAGATGAAAACTTTGATGGACATAACTTATATCTGACAATTCAGGGGATACAGGAGATCGTCGCTGTATCACACAAAAGCGTTGTGAACCACCCGAAAGGCAGCTGGAAACGTGAATATAGCGGACGCCAGGTTCCCGGCTGCCTGAGCGGCGGGAACCTGGAAGAGCGCGTAGATGCCTCCGAGTTATTGCTGAATAAAAAGGGGCATCTTTTTCTGAGGAAGATTATTTCGGGAGATGAAAAATGGACTTCTTGGAGTCCTGACATTGCTCCGTCAGACTGTCATCTTTCTATCTCTCTTCAAAATTCTCTTTATGGGAAAAATTTCGAAAATCTGGGGGCCATAAAAAGCACCTCGATCAGTTTTCTGCAAAAAAAGCAAAGGCGTTCTTTGAGAAGTCAATCTTTCATTTACAAAATCGTTCGGCTAAAGTGATCGGACAAAGTAATTATTATATTACTGAATAAAATTAGTTATGTTCAGAGAAATTCGCTTTCAGATTTTGGGTAAATGACTGCACGGACAGTTAGCAGACTGTTTAAGTCAGTGTTAAGTGGGGTGAAGTACAGTTAGTTTTATTAAACTCAAAAAATAACTTACGACACTTACGCATGAACTCTGTTTAAGCACTCTAAAATCGTTCGTTCTTTACACGCTGTTAGCTCAATAGTAACTGAAATATCATTCCCAATAAAGTCCAACAGTTGCTTCGGCAAAATGAACTCTGGCAGAGAGAAAAGTTCGGTAGTCATTCGTAAATATAAGAAAAAACTCAAATCCCTTTTATCAAAATGACATTTACCCATTGAAACTGGAAACTCTCATTTTCCTCTTTTTACCCCTCTCTATCACCCTACCGACCAGCTAGGAACAGCTTGGCTTCAAACCAAATAAGTGCAAATCTGACATTAAATTTGCCCAAGTGTGTGCATCGTATAGCATGAAACCGTTAAAGCACGAATATACTCGCTAACGGCGCGTAGTGAATCTTTGTAAAATTACCTTAACTTTTTTTCTGGGAGCCATTAAAGGCTTTTTCAAGACACTATCATCCCTGGGGCGAATTTTTAAGGTTTTGTTTGAAGATTTAATGAAGACTTCATCGTCTATGTCACTTGGGTCATCTTCAAAGCTGTCTAGTGACGTCAGCCGTATTCTTTCATTGCCGTGATCCATTACTAAAGAAACAACTTTTTAGATACAGTTCGGTATTGTGCTTTACGCCAAAGAATAGCTACAGGTTGCAGCAAGCACTAAAGTTGTTTGCGGGCGTATTAGAAACACTGCGTCAAATATCGAAAAATTACTGTACTGTTACTATGATGGTAGACGCTTTCTAGGAATTCCCACGGACGCACTCGTCTGTTTACGAATTACAAACTCTACACTTCTTTTAACGTTGGACTAATTGCAATTCGATAATGCTAAATAAATATTGCTACCTGTCAACAACTCTACTTTTGATGTTTGCACGGAAAGAAATGCCAACTGGTGGAAGTAATCGAAAAGACAAGGGATTCCAAATGTCCCGAAAAGGCTACCTATTTACCATCTAGCGGCAAGTACTGCTGTATGTGCTGTATCAACCGCTATCACCTTTGATCTACGGATCCCATACGATGGATCCGTCCGATGAATGAGCATGCACGTAAAGCCTAGTGTCCACTGCAGGTGACGGGGTGATATGACGGTCATTGACAGGCCTGGGCATGCGCAGATGCACCGCGGGGCCGAGCTGGTGAGAAGAGACGAGAGTGCGGTGACAAGAGACATAGTTGATCTGAACTCAACTTTTGTGGACGACGGAGTTGCTTTCACCAATCAGAGAAGAGGTGGGCAGTACCATATTTGTTTGAAAACATTAGCTTTATTCAAATATGAAGCCCTAGGTGAACAAGAGTGATGCAAGTTCAAAATGTATAATTTAAGTGTTAATAAATCTTTCCTATATCGAAAATATGAATGTTTACTCTAAGACTTAATTATTTGTATAAAACTTTTAATAACTTTTTAATAAATAAAACATGAAAAGGCCAGAAATAGGGCGTATGCCAATCTTAGTACATAGTTCCCCCCCCGGTAGGACATTAGGACACAGAGCCGCCATTGTTCGAACCACTGGTTACACTAAGCACTGTCAACAGTATACGACCGTCGTTCTTATTTTCACACTTTTTTAGTAAGCTGTGGCTAACTTACACAGGAAAGACGAAATGTTGTGTGAAATGTTGTCTGTCGAAAACGGAGAGCAAATTCGGCCAATTCAGCCAATTTAACACCACGTGAAACACAGATGTAAACATCAAACAATAACAATGGTTCGAACAATGGCGGCTCTCCCCCCTACCGGTGGGAAATATGTACTAAGATTGGCATACGCCCTATAGCAACTAAACCTAAGATACCCTCACTCGACATCATTTTTGTGTTTGACAACAAAACAACTTTCACCGTAAGTAACCCATTTGTTTGTCTTCGTCACTTGTAGTGGAAATCGCTCTGTGTATGTCTCGTCATCGTCATCTCGTCGAAATGACCGTCATATCACCCCGTCACCTGCAGTGGACACTAGGCTTAAGGCGGTCACGTCACGCCCATTATTCGTCATACGTGTGATCGTTTCTCAAATTAATTTATACAGTATCATTAAATACTTAGATGTTAATGGAAAGCTGTCCGGAAGTGTCATCCCGAAGAAAAGAAAGAAAGAAAAAAGTTGACAAAACGTATGTTCCATGGTTGGTTTCTTTCCTAACCCACTTGCCACATAAACATTTGCAGAAGTGTAGTAACATTTTTAATAAAGCCTAAAGAATTGTTCACTTGTATTTTTCCATAATACGTTTGAACCGATTGCCTAACATATTACCGCGGACAGTCGAATACGCACTCAATTACAAACGGCGCTAACAAGCTGAACTACACGATAAAGACTTCTGTCACTCTTTTGTTTCTTTAACGATGACTTGACTAAGGCCATGTTTAAGGAATTTAACCAACCTGAAATTTTTATTTTATGATGGCGAACACAGGACAATGCCAAAATGTGCAATAAATTAATGATTACGGGCCTGGACTTAAAGGGCAATGGACACCAAAAATGCATGTATAGATTTTGATTGACTACCATAATTCACATTATTCTAAGAATAGAGCATTTTGTTTCGATATTTTCTGGCCAGCCGTTCTGGAGGTATGTATGTATTTCCAAAGTGTTGGCCTTTTCCCGCCCATGAGAAGCGTGACGTCACGGAGGGAAATTTTGAATTTCAGATTTCTTATTTCCTAAATATCTTCGTTATTATTTCGCACCTGAGAAAAAGAAACTTATATCCGGAAACTAGATTTTCGCTGTTTTTCATTAGACAAAGTTGTGTTTTGGTGTCCATTGCCCTTTAAGGCGTCCGTAAACGGTGGGAGTTTTTGCGAACTTTGGGCATCGCAAATCCATTTCTAATGAATATTCAATTTCGTAAAATTTTAAACATTTTTCCGGCGAGCTAAATTTTTTTTTAGAAGAAAAGGTCGATATTTTCATTTTTTCTGCTGAAGGTTTTAGCTCGCTGGAGAGATGTTAACATTTTCGAAATTGGTATTCACTAAAATGGGGATTTGTAATGTCCAAATTTCGCAAAATCTCCCACCGTCTACGGACACCTTTAGCCATATCATGGCCGTAGCTACGTGGACGCGACGTACACAACTGCGTACCATTTCTTCTCCGGAAGGGCCCCGAGAAAGTCTACCATAAAGAAAAACTGTCCGTCTAATGCAGCTTTCTAGGGCGAAATAGAAATCAAGCTGGGAATTCAGCACACATTCGCGATATGAATGAGGTTTCGTTCGTTGGCGGAAGGGTTGCTGAGGGGATCTTTTCACTGTTGTAAAATACCTTTTCCGCAAAATCATTGTCACTAATATTCTACCGTTTGACAAACCCATCCTAAGAACAAGTGTTCAGGGAAATTGTAGCGTCTTCCTTGGAAAGAGGTCTCCTCTAATTAACCCATGGCCTAGTTTGGGACAAGGGACCGAGGTTGTCGAAGATACGTTTTTCTTTTTAAAAACCGCAAAAATTAGTCCCTTTTCTGTAGTTTTGTCTCGTTGGTCCACAAAAGTAGTAGTTGTCAAGGCCATGCTAATGAGAGGGGGGGTAGAGGGTCTAAACCCCCCCCCGAATGTTTTTTTTTATAATGGTGAACAAAGGAGCTTGGTAAAAAGGGTACGAGTTGGCAAAAAGTTGAGCGGAATGCTTGAAATACGGAGAGGGTAACTCGAGACTTCCACACAGAAAAAAATATTTTTTCGTTCTTCGAAGACGAAACATCTTTTCGTTTTAACCGATATTTTGTTTCGTCTTAAGAGAAGAGAAACGCATGTGAAGAGATAGGATTTCATCGGGACCGGAATATTATTTCGTTTTAACCGATTTTTCGTCTTAACCGTTTTCGTTGTACCCGGTTTCCACTGTATTCTTCTGAAGAAAACGTCAATGCTGTTTTTTAATTTCGAAAATTGTTTGAAAAAAAAGCGAAAACATTTTCCGTAATCTGGAAGACATCGCAATCTTGTCTAAACAGACAAATAAGATAGATTTTGTCCGTTAAAAAGGCACCTTTGTCGGCTGATGGTCAGTGCCCATCTTCATAGTCAGATTTACTTATGGTGCATGTTTCTCTTTGGTCTTCAGCCTTCACTTAACCTGGAACGCTGTGGACGTGTGGATTATGACCATTCTGTTTTGCATACTCAGCGTCTGACAGAAACGAATCGTTGATTTGCTAAAAAGCACTCTGTATTCTCCAAAAAGCGAGTATAACTAAACAAACTAGAGGAAACCCGTATGTGTAAAAAGGTATACATTGCATTCTAAAGCTTTAAAATTTCAAGCATGAACAGGGTCAGCCAATGGAGTTCCATCGAAGCCAGAATTGACATAGTACCGCCCCTTTGGGGTGTGCTTATATAATGGAACACGTTGCTGATCTTCTAAAGACCGACGTGTGCGTGTTGCTATGGCTATCACCATAAGAACGCTCACTAACGCAGCAGCACCTCCGATGGTTATCATAGGATATGAAGTTTCCAGAGTTTCTGAAGCAACAGCATGTAGAGACGGCTGTTCGTCGACCGACAGCTCGAAGGGCCTCCGAAGTAAAGAGCGCTTTCCGGCTAGGCAATCTTTCAAAGCCTCATCGTTTAAAGAGCTCATGACGCAGAGATGCGTTTGACGACATGATGTGTTGCATGGTTGGAAAACATGCCCAACCGTATTATACTGGTAGTATAGCTCGAAAAGCTCTGGATCTTGCATCAACTTTTCGTACGCCGAGTACATCGATGAAATGGTTAAATCCGGAATATTGTATGCCTCCGAAGCTCGATACAAGAGCTCCCAAGAAGGCAATGCAATTTCCCTTTTGTGTACTCGAGCGCGAGATGAATGTAAAGCTGAAATGTTTAAGAAAAATTGCCAGTAATCGAGCAGACGAGGGATTTCAGGCTCAGCGGCGTAAGAATATAAACGTATAGAAGGATTCACTCCCCCAGTATGTAGCCACGGTGTGACGGATGGTGCCACAAACCCAACACTTCTGACTCGGTCTAAAACACACGGAAATTAACCATAAATAAATAACATAATAAAATAATTAAAGCAATAAAAAGTAAAAATAACGAGTTAAAGTTTAGAATTACCGTTTCTGTCATGCATAAGGCGGAAGGAGTCCGTGTGAGTGTGTCCATATACTTGGGCCATAATGACTTCACCATATTCGGTGAGCAAATCAACGTAACGCTGTTGATGTTGTGGGTGGTAGAAGGCAGCACCGTCCGCCCAACGTTCGAAATATCCCGGAGGAATGTGAGCTGCTATAACTACACGATGGTTCTCTGCTAAAGCTTTGCGAAGGTGATTTTCAAGCCACTTAAATTGACCACAAGGGTCCTTCGTCTTGATAGTGGTATTTTCTGATGCTCCATAGAGGTTTGTGTTCAGGACCAGTACATCCAACTTAGAACTAGGTCGTATAGAATAAAAACCACATTGGGCAAACATTGCTTGCGCTGAAGGAGGTAAAAGACGTGCCCAGCCTCCTTGGTCTAAATATCCATGGTAAAAAGTTCCCGGTACGTCTGGGTAAACATCCTATAAGAATAGAATGATTTAATTGCAGTTAATTACACGGACATCTGTACCTGTGGGAAAGCGTCATGATTGCCTAGGACAGGTAGTAGCAAGTTGTTGGGAAAGCGCTCTCGTAACATATCTGTTACGTTTCTAAGGGACGAAAACACAACCGACCAATCGGGTACGGGGTCTTTCACGTGGGGGGTGATGTCCCTGAATTGACGAAGTGGGTTTGTAGGGGTTGTGAGTTCGGAAGGTGCAAGACATACCCTGTCCATAGAACAAAGTCCGGTTGAGAGTGCTCTTCTTGCATGGCTGACAAGGCAGCTTCCACAAGCTGGTAGGGTGAGTCACACGAGTAATCGCCATATGGTTTCGGCGATGGGTTTTTAACCGTGGGGTGAGGCGCGTGGCACATATCAGACGGATCGCCATGACTACTGTACTTTTGGTCCCAGTGTATGTCGCTAATTTGCCAAAAATATCCTACGCCAAGAAAAATATTTTATTTTAACTGAAAATCAACTTGAATCGAACAAACCTTCCGTTCCCGGTGTAACATCAAGTATCTCTTCATCTCCGTCATAAATTCGGTATGATCCGACAACTTTCAGACTTATTACTCCTAATAGTGAAATCAGCCAGCAAAACCGTTTCTTAGGCATACCTTGAACGCAGTACCCGATAAATCGAAGAGACAGCTTTTATGAAGGGAATCGGGAAGAAAACGAAGTCGTCGATTATGGTGGGAAACAAACAAAGACTATGCTTTGCTTGTTAAGTGTCAGACAATTCTAGAATATTGAAAACAGTCATTTATGTGTTAAGATATGTGTTAATAACTTACCCAAGCATTTTTAAAACAAATTTAATGCGTCTTAATCAGTCAGGCGTCGTGTCACCTCAAAGGACAATGAACATTTGACTTCTGCCCAAACTCTGCAAACTTCTTTTCAAAGGAACTCTGCTCTTTGACCTTTGCTCTAGTTCTATTCTATAAGATAAAGAAAGAGGTCAAGGTTCGGGATGTTATAATTTTTGGCTTCAGGCTAAAAACTTTTTGATTTCTTTCTTTGCATAGTAATCGATATCTCCATTGCCAATATGATATTTGCTGATTGCAATACGGAAAAGGCTGTAAGGTTTAGAAGGCTAGTCATGGACTTTTCTTAGTGTGAGACATGCATAAGTATTATCTCAGTACCGCAAGAGGCACCATGTGGAGTTGTTTTCCCGACCAACTCAGTAAAGTAACCCCGAAAATCTTGCCAAGAGTCGTAAAAACAAACAAAATGCCTTCAAACACTTCGTCATATGTTGAAAAACACATTCTTGCACCTATGGTTCGGATGAACACGTTGCCATTTCGTTTGCTTGCCTTAGGTTTGGGGGCGGATTTAGTTTACAGTGAAGAAATCGTCGATAAGAGAATATTAGAGTGCAAGCGTGTCGTGAACGGTATATTCTCTTTCCTTTTTGAAAACATTGTTTTTTTTGGTGCAGTTATAATTTACCCGTTTAGTTATTCTTATATATAATTTAATTTCCACTTTTATAAATAATGAGAAAAGTGCTCTAACCTTACCCGACCTAATCCACTAGTTTCTCTTGGCTTGTATCTCTTTTAATGCGTAGCAATATTCATTTTTTGTGACTATTGTATGAAACGAGCAAGTGCCACTGGCTAACAATGCTCACTGCTTACCTACCAAGTCCTATGGTAGCGTTTTTGCACCGATCTTTAGTTATGTGTGTTTTGTATTACAGAATGCTTGGGAACAATTGATTACGTAGACGAAAGGGATGGCTGTGTCGTATTTCGCACATGTGAAAGAGAAAGAGGCAAAATAGTCTTTCAAATGGGAACAAGCGACCCTGAGCGAGCACTGCAGGCTGCGAAGAAAGTGTAAAAGTTTCGGTATCTTCCAAAACTTACCCCTACAGATACTTATCCGCTGTAGGGCTGGCGATGTCTTTGCTGTGGATGTAAATATGGGATGTCCTAAAGAATTCTCACTGAAAGGCAATATGGGCGCTGCCTTGTTAACTCA
This sequence comes from Triops cancriformis, assembly GCA_020615345.1. Lineage (NCBI taxonomy): Eukaryota > Metazoa > Arthropoda > Branchiopoda > Notostraca > Triopsidae > Triops > Triops cancriformis. The sequence continues at coordinate 11,601 of JAHZNP010000927.1, forward strand.
ACCCAGTCTCATTCAATCCATTTTAAGCAAACTGGTTGAAGGCTTAACCATTCCAGTCTCTTGTAAAATCCGACTACTTCCAGATTTGGATGAGACCGTAAAATTAGCTTGGCTCATCCAAAACTGTGGCGTCGTCGCTTTGGCAGTCCACGGTCGAACCAAAGACGAACGACCTAGACATCCCAACAATAAGCAAGCTATCAAAAGGATTACGGAAGCCTTAAATATACCTGTTATTGCCAAGTAAGATTTCTACAAGTGTCCAGTCCAGTAATATATTTTTCTTTTAAAAAAAATTATAATTATATTTTGTGTGTGCGTGTGTTTATCTAGTGGAGGATCTGCCGATATAGCCTGCTATGATGACTTTGCCAGGTACGCCAGTGAGTGCGGGACCAGCAACGTGATGATCGCCAGAACGGCCCAGTGGAACTGTTCCGTGTTTCGAAAAACGGGTCTGTTGCCCCTTGACGACGTGATGCAGTCGTATTTAAAATTGGCTATACAATACGATAATACAGTTAGCAATACAAAATACTGCCTTCAGGCCATGTTCAAAGACACCATGGAAAGCGAGAAAGGACAACTTTTACTTCACTCTAAAACAATGCGGCAAATATGGTATATTTCTGACGTAAAAGTAGTTTTGAAACTTGGATTTAACTCTTTCTACACATTTTTAACAGTGCAATATGGAACATGGAAGATCTGTATGAAGAGCACCAGAAACGCTTTGCCTTGAGTAAGTTGGTACCGGATGGAGATGAAATCCCCTTCAAGAAAATCAAGACAGATGACATTGTTCATGTACCAGTACGGTACGACAAGCACCTGTATCCTAATGTGGATCAGTTGCCAAAGAGTTTTCTTATGCGCTGGACACAAAAGCAAAGTATTAACATGCCTAAGTACCATACGGAAGCTAAAGATAAAGTGTTTTACTCAACTGTCACCATCCAGGGGAAAACGTATGCATCAGTTTATCCGTAAGTGTTAGTAGTATGTAATATGACGAATAATTTCACTTTGTGTCTCGTTTCTTTATTTTTTAGGGAGAAAAACAAACGTCAAGCAGAACAAGCAGCTGCCTTAGCTTGTATTGACGCATTGGGGCTCCAGTCTTAACTAATTATCTCATTTATGTACCAAAACCTAAATAGACAGCAAACAAAAGCGCTCATGGACGGTTTAATTCGCATCTGATGTGTTCACCAGATTCATCACTGTTTAATTAGGGGTAGTTAGTAAAATTAGACCAGGTAATTAAGGGAAAGTGTGAAAAAGGACGCAAAAGAACATGTTAGAAAACAATAATCAGAATCATTTTATACTTCCACGGCGCACGTCTTTATCGCTTAATTTATTATGTTCTACGCAAAACAGTGTTGGAAAGGGCTAGGGACCGTAAAAGAAGGTTTCGTTCCGCTCGTGTAGTCCGCCCCCCTCACTAGTTGGGAGCGACCCAGATGTAAGTTTGTTTTTCTGGCGCTTGAAGTGTGTAAAAACAAATGAGGCTCCATGCCTTGCCTCCGCACATAAGCTCACAACCCCTTCTGTTCTTGCGCTGCCGACACAAACCGAACACTCTTCCCTTCACAGTAAAATAAAATAATTAGAAAGAAGCAAATAGACATTGGTTCTCATCCAAGTATCTATGAAGTAATCCCGTGTCCAGGTTTGAGAAAGCGTCAGTCCGAAAAATGCTCAACACCAGCATGCTAGTCCCTCTCAACAACGTAATTCAGTCCGAGTGGTCCAAATGCAACTGGCCTAACTTCAGATACCCGCTTAATTGGTGTCCTTCGCCTGAAGCTGTTTACCATGTCCAACCTTTGTGCTTGTCCGGGTGGATGACTCCGAATTCCATACACCAGTTGTCCGGTAAGTTTGCCGTTCTATTGCAGTGAAGTATGTGCCGCTGCCGCCGAGTTTCTGCGTGGTAATGGCCATAGCGAAGAATTGCCTGCTTGTTTGTGGAGCCGCGTATTGCTTCTTAAGTAAGACGCCGATGAATTTTCGTATAATCGGTGATCCCAAGAAAGATAAGCAAGTAATACTTAAAAAGCGTCGAGAAAAGCGATATGTCCTCCAATATCGTCTTTACAAGGGGATCCTGCTTACGTTGAAAACATTATAAGAGTGGTGATTGAATTCCGGTATAGTTTTGTCTCGGACTCAGTAAAGGTGGGGGTTTGTGTTGTCGTGCAAAGAGACGGTTTTTTCCTGTTAGGAATGCGGCCAAGTTAAACACCACGGAAAGCTACAACGAACAGATAAAGTACGTGCAGACTCTGTACAAGTATTCGGAATGGAAAAGGAGAGGAAGGAGGATAAAATACAGTAAAAGAGATGTAGATGAGTATTTATAGTAATGCCACAATTGGACTTCCTTCAAAAATGAAAGATACTATAGGGAACATTTAAGGGTTGATCGGAATTTATTTCGTATTGAAATGAATTTCGTATTGAAATTTCGCTTTCTTTTTTCTGGTGTTCTAGTAGTTCTGTCTTCTCTTTATTTATTCTTCAGCAGTGGAAGAAATGACGGCGACGTCTTGCATACGTCTTTTTTGAGTCACAGGTGTCTGAATCTGTTTTCTTGATCTTGACAACAGTTTCTTGGGTTGCTGGTACAGTGGAAATGTGAATCTGGCAAATAACGTTGATTCGAAATATAACAGAAAGTTGTTATCAGCTTGCTGGGAATTCTTAACAGTAGGATTAAGCTAAAGCAGAACTTTTCGATTTTCTTTTAATTTTTACTAATTCCTTTTGTTGTTGTTTTCATCGGGTTTTATTTCTTATTAACGGTGGTGCAAACAATTTTCTCGCACCGCGTCATCAATTTTGCGATTTAAACTAGAAATTTGATATTTTTTTGTTACCCTGCAATACTTAATTGAATATAGCGGCAACGCTCAAAAGCAGCGATAACGCGAGCTTTGTTATTTAGTAGTATGAGGCCTACCATATTTTTAAATGATCGGACAAATTCTAGACAAATGAAACGTACGAGTTCCGTCCGAGAAAGAGTAACTCGGAAATATTTAGATTGAGTAGGACAGTTGGTCAGCTCTAATGTAAAAAAATTGTCAATGCGCTCAGCTCATAAAGGCGAGCTAAACACTTCTCTCCGTCAAGCCAAAAGCGGTTTCCTTAGCGGAGGCCCGCGACGAACACATCGAAAACCACTGGGTTTTGGAAAGTTAATATGTTTGTCGGTAGTAATAAAAACGTGTACGTGTTCTGCCCCGCTGGAATTCTACTTTCTTTATTTTCTTGATGATAATTAATATATTGTCTTCGAGTAATTCGCATTGAATTAGAAATTAAATCAAAGCGGAAAGAAAATTGTATTGAAACGAATTAAAAATCGGAGGTAGCCATACAAACAATTCAGATGTTGTTTCAATGCAGTCGAGCATTAACTTCTGTTTTGAGGCAAGGATTCTATTGCTGGACAGTCAAAGTGTGCAATTATCATTGGCAGTAGTATAATTCTTTAGGAACACCATTGAACTAATTTGACTAAGGAAAAAATGCGTCGTTTCGCAACGAGGCATTTGTTTGCAAATATTATGTCCATGTACAATTCTGTTTAAAGAATGGCCGCAAAACTGCACGTATCCATTGGGTAGTGAAATTCGTTACGGCCTTGGAGTCAAGGATCAGCCTATACTAAATATAGTAGACTTAACTATGTTTGTTTGTTAGAGACTGAAGTGTGTTTGTAGCTGAAATGGCTTTCGGCGTTCGAAAGAAAATACCGAGAAAGTTGAATGTAATACATATTAAATTTATTTACCAAAATGACGATGATGGTAAATAAAATGAACCAGTAAAAGGCCTCGGTATACACTGGCAAAAACGGGAAAAAAAGAAACGTTCAATGTTGAATGTTTGGGTAACGAAGTTTAGGTAAGTAAGTAGAACATGAAAAACTCAATCAGTAACAATGGTTTTTTGTATGTAATTATTAGGATAGGGCAGGGAAGTACAGAGGATTTTGGTTCGGAGCACCTCGTAGCCAGGGGGGGGGTAAGGGTTTTTACCTCAAAGTTCTATTGGTAGGAATAGTGATAAAATAGATGTAGAGGAATTATAGAGGGTGTTAGAAAGAAAGAAGAAAGAATGTTACAGGGAAGAAAGGTGCCCCGGAAACATTGTAGAATTCTAGACGGGTTGGAGCAAAACTAGATTACCATATCAATTAGCAGATATACGACATTTGTTTGACTTTAACAAGCTAACACAGATACGAAGAAGTATGTATATATGGACAAGGATACTCATATGAACAAGTGCACACATACGAACAGTACTATAGAGATACAAAATTAATTTAAATAATAAACCGAAGCAAACATTCTTCTATTCTTTATAGGGCTGTCAAACTTCCTCCTCCAGTTAGCTTTCTAATTTCTGTGTATAATTTGTTTATCAATTTTCTTCACATGAACGTGAGCTATGGAAGTGTTGAATTACGTAGTGGTGTTCGTTTTCTTTGTGACTTTTCTAACCGTACCGTCTTTTTGTTAGGGGAATTTTCACCAGTAACCCATTCGCATTACGCCGAGAAACCACCATATTCCTACATTGCTTTGATAGCCATGGCGATTCAGTCAGCACCGGAAAAGAAATTAACCTTAAGCGGCATTTACCAGTACATCATGGATCAATTCCCATATTTCCGCGAGAACAGGCAGGGCTGGCAAAATTCTATTCGCCACAATCTTAGTTTGAATCCTTGCTTTGTCAAAATCGCCCGAAACAAACAAACTTCAGATGGCAAAAATCGGAACCTCGGAAAAGGCGCCTTTTGGACCCTCGACCCTACGTGCCTGGACATGTTCGAGCAAGGTAACTATCGGCGACGCAGGCGACGTCCTAAACCTCGTGTCGAGAACACCCCCACTGTGGCTAAAACGGATGAATTTCGGGATGTTCCCTGCTCAGATTTTGCTCCGACGGCCCGCTCCGATTCGCCGAAATCCATGCAGCATCCTATCTTATCCTTCGCTATCGAGCGCTTGTTAAGTTAAATACGGTTTGAAAAGTTGAAAGTGATCGCAAGCGGACGTACATGCAGTGAATTGTTTGTTATTTTAAGGAAAGCCTAAACGATTTCGGAGGATGTTTGTGTACGTTCAAAAGATATGTGGGGAAGCAATGTTTGTTTGTTTGTGTGTTCAGAGAGCGTGTGTGCCGAACTCAGCAAGCTGACTCTCAAGTCAGTTTTCTCTCAAGCGCAGGTTATAAACATACCCAGTTCCAATGAAAGGCTTACCTTGTTACCGTGAACATGTTTATGGTTGAAGGAAAGTCTAAAAGATTGTGTGCAAACTTCCTCAACACACTAGATGTATACATCACACAAAAGGTGTATTTTCTAGCCTTTTTCTTCCCTTCACCGCACTCAGATTTTCAAACTCTTTTCTATAGTGTATTACAGGTCAACTTCTCCCGGTATAAGGGACCTTTTGTAACGGAATGTGCAGTTTCAGAGCTGGAAACACACTTTTCAAAACCATATCTGCTATTGGAGGTTTCCCGCGTACTTTCTTTTAATAAATTCTGTGTCTACGTATCGATAATTCGAAAGGCACGCTTGCACTTGCACCGAGGTGCGTCCAGGAATACTTGGTTTGGGGAGTTTTAAGCGGAAGGATTTTTACGCATGAGCTCCAAATCCGAAGTAACCATATCATTGACCAACGTCTAGAAAACAATTTTAGATTTGTTAATATTGTGTTTTTTTCTGAATGCATGAAGTTTTACCAAAAATTCTGTTTGAACTTTCCATCCCAATTTCTCTTTAGCTTTCGTGGGGTCACCCAGCAGGAGTTCCTGAAATTTAAAACACAATTTGAAATTCGCGCGCTTCAATTAATTGTTATGTTGGCCGCTAGAGCTTTCTTAACTATGGTGCTAAACTCAAAGAAAAGTTTTACAATTTCACTGCATTCTAGGAAAGCAAACATTTCAAAATAAAATTAGGAGGAAACTTGTACTTTCTGTTCAAAACCTTATTCTTGATTATTTTACTAAAAATATTAACGGAAAATTTAGAGCAAGGGCAAATAATTTCCGTAACATAGTAAGCGCTGTACAGAATGATCCGCTAGAAGCTAAGCCAGAATCTCACATATGACGGTATGGCGTCAGTAGATGGTTCAACAAACCATTTATTGAATATGATGACTGCCGGAATGACACCTGATTATATTCGGCGCCCTATGGAGACCGCAACTCTCGATAGGGGCTAGTCTGACACGCCATCCCACACACTTGTGATCACATTAAAAATAAACAAACTTAGGAAAGTTGAGCCATTTTCGGGGTTTCAGGTTATAGGCGTGTACAGTAAGGTATTATCGTTTCAAGCGCCATGTGGTCTTGAAGTTTTCATCCCATTAACGTTTCTTTCCTTCACTGTACTATCAAACAAACCTTTCCTTTCTTGTTTGATTTAAATTGGTTTATGTCTAAAGCGCTCGTCCACTCTCAGGCAACTCTGCAGAATATAAATGTGGTATTTGAGAAATTTTCTACGGGTGGACAGAATAATTGAAACGCATAATAATTGGTGTGACGCGTCTGGTGTAACTATTCAGCACACCGCCTAGATGCACATGTGGTACACGAGCGTTTAACCACGTCATTCTTACAGAGAGTAACTGTTCGTACCAATTATCCTTTCCAGCAATTTGTACACATCGAGAATTGCCCCGTTCCTATGTTCATACCGCCGCCCTGCGTACAAAGCCACGGTGGCCATAGGAACGTCGTATGCTGGAATGTTTATCCTGTCAAATGGGTTTTGTATCGTGGTGGCGGCAGGGAAGGACAATCACTAAATAAAAATTATGCTACGGATGTAGCATTTATACTGGGCAACGTGAATCAATATTTTCTAAACTCGCTATAATGCATCTCAAATAAATCTCTGACGCATTTTGCGTGGAAATTCTTGGTAAAATCTCAGCCTTTCGCACAAGCTCCTGACGTCCGATTCGACTGTACTACGTTACCACAATTTACCTTTCTACCATATTCTTTTGATTGTTTTTTTACAGAAGCTTTGTGATTCAGCGAAATCAAAGATAAAGAAGGGAAGATTAACTCACGACTTCTGTAGGCCGGTAATATTTAGGGTTAACTTTCACACGAACGATGCCGGTTTCTTTTTCGCGGCCAATTTCGTTCACCCCTTCGCCTTCCCATACGATGCTTCGATCGACTAATTTGAACGCTTCTTCCACAAACTCCCGGACGCTGTGAGTTTCACCAGTGGCTATTACAAAATCCTCAGGTGACTCTTGCTGCAGCATAGCCCACATAGCCTAGGCGTACCAAAAGTCTTTAGTCACACAAAATTAATAAAAACTTTTGGCATACTTCAACATAGTCCTTAGCATGGCCCCAATCACGTTTGGCGTCCAGATTACCCAATTCAAAAAATTCCATCTGGCCTAAAGTAATTTTAGCAACAGATCGCGTAATTTTACGCGTGACGAAGGTTTCGCCTCGGCGGGGACTCTCGTGATTAAAAAGTATGCCATTGCAAGCAAAAAGTCCGTAAGCTTCCCGATAATTGACGACAATCCAATAAGCATATAATTTGGCAGCACCTTAAAGAAGACATCTTTTAGTTTGCAGCTAACGGACAAAGCAGAGCTAGCCTTACCATAAGGAGATCTAGGGTAGAAGGGTGTTGTTTCACTCTGTGGCACTTCTTGGACTTTACCATAAAGCTCGGATGTTGACGCTTGGTAAAACTTGACTTGTTTTTCCAACCCACACGTACGGATGGCATCTAGAATACGTAGGGTGCCTAGGGCGTCCACGTTAGCCGTATACTCAGCTAGGTCGAAGGACACTTTGACGTGACTTTGTGCCCCCAAGTTGTAGATTTCGGTTGGTCGGACTTCAGAAATAATCTTGACCAGACAAGAACTATCGGTTAAGTCACCATAATGTAAATGCATGGAGCCTTCTGTGTGCGACTTAGGATCAGCATACAAGTGCTGAATTCGCCCAGTATTAAAGGAGCTTGACCGGCGCAGAATACCATGTACTTCATAACCTTTCCCGAGTAAAAATTCTGCCAAATATGATCCATCCTACGAATAGAGAAGAGATTAGCCTAAACTTATTCCCCTCCAATAAGACTTAAACAGACACGACCCCGTTCATACTTGTCCTGTAATGCCAGTAATTAAGGCCGCTTTACGACTACCACTAATGTTACCGTCTGAATTAGCGAGGGCCATTTTATTTTCGACGAGAATAGTCGGTGACAATCTCAAATATAGTATGAAAACACTAGCTACGTGTCCTAGGGCTCCCTGTAACCATGACAACAAGGGTAGACGGAAATTGCGGCAAGTTTGAACCGAGCAAACGGAATTCCCTTTTCCTCAACGCTTGTGAAGTTGAGTTCGGTGGAATAATCACTACCTCGATTGTTTTAGTGTTTGTTTGAAAAGTAAGTATTCATACTCCTAATATTACATCTTCAATTTCTAATAGGACGCAAAATATCACATTTTCTTTGAATTCGAATTGTTTACGACTTTGGATATTAAACGCGTCTTTAGCTTTAACTTTAGCTGTGAGCAGGCATTCTGACATAAATCACCATACTAAGTTATTTTGGTTATGAAGGAGCGAACTACGCATGTGAGCAGAAACTACATAATTTAAACTAAACTTTAGCGCTACCCAGTTAAAAAGTTTCAAGAAAGGAGATTTTTCTGATCAGTGAAATTTAGGTTAATGTTCATAAATATACCTGTCCAGTAACTCCAGTGAGCAATGCTACGTTTCTTCGTACTACGGTAGTCTTGTCGCGTAAAGCCATTTTTTTCGTTCCCACTCCGCGGAATTACTCGTTGTACTGTTCGCAGCTGCTCAGAACAAACTATGTGATGACTTGCCGCTACTAACGCAGAACTGTGAGTTCCAGCACACAATGGAAAATGTTCACCGGGTGATTATCGAGCTTTCCATGTCAGCTTTCGTCCCCTTCGTTGCATGGAATTATCCACACTTATCCGTTCACTTTCCATAACATACGTTTTGCTCTACTCTTGTTTAAGCCCAGCATTTGATAACAAGTTCTACTTAGCACTCCTATGGAAACGAACTTTACACTCAGAAAAACACCTCCTAGTTTGAGAATGCACCTGATAATTTTCTTGTGACTATTTTTCCATTTAGACTATTTCGTGATGTTTTACGAGAAGAGAAAAGCTTTCTGCCCGTGGATTTTTTTAATTAAATTATATAGTTATACGTAAAATGATCCAATATTTCCTTGTTAGATATGGCGAACTGTCGTCAATGGCGATTTCCTTTCAAGCTGCATGGCTTACTGATAAAGGGCGAAACGGGCGTGGCCTTACAGTGGAATGCTAAAGGGTCTGCGATACGACTCGACCGTCAAGCGTTGCGGATTTTTTTAGCCAGCACGGAATCTAACCCTTTTAAAACAAAGTCCGTGGACAGTTTCATTCGGCAGCTGCACCTGTACGGTTTTCGACTTATACCGAAGAAAGAAACGCAACGAAAGCCGTCTTTACATGAAGACAATTGCTTAATTAAAGATGAGAAACATGTGGCTGAGTACTGGCATCCCTTTTTCACAAGATCTCGACCCGACTTCCTTGATTATGTTCAACGACGCACTTTACCGAAAAAGAAGACAAGTAAATGTGTTTTCAAGGAAGACAGTGCAGAGTTTCGTATAAACCAAAGGAGAAATAAGTCGGTTTCCTTGCAGGTTTGTAGAAAACTAAGTACCGGAGATAGGCTTAACTGTTTTCTTGTTGTAGACGAAAGAAGACCAGCTCGAGCCTGTTGAAAAGCAGCAACTTTTGTCATTGAAATCGGAGTCACCATCTGATTTCTACCGCAAAACACCCGAGAGCTTGTTCTTGCAAGAAGAAAATGCGGTAGCTTCGCAATGTCAGCTGACTAATCTCTTTGTAGATACACTTCCACCACAAGAGGAAGAATATCTCGGCAACTTTGAAAACCATTCCTACGCCATACTGCAACACTTTGATCATTCTGACCAAAACAACTCACCACAAATAGAGCCGAATGCAGACAGGAATGTTTTTAATATTTATACTCAACCAGGCTTGTACTTAGGGCAGAGCACGACCTTATACAGAGATTTTGGAGAAGGTGTCTTATTGTCCCCACAACCGGACTTGCTTGGGCACCAAGTCTCTTCAGCGACTCTTTGGCAGTTAACCCCATCTGTATCGTTCTCTACCCAGATTAGCGAATCCCTAGAATACTTTGGCACTTCGTTTGTCCAGGAAGTTGAAATCAACTCAGAAACAGAATCTGAAAGCATTACTCAACACGTTGGATACGAATAACTGCAAATTGGGATACAATATGAATATTGATGCATTCGCTCTTTCGTTAAAGAATCGTTTTACGGCAACTGGCTTTCATATTATCAAAAACTATCCTTTTGAAAAGTGTCATGTAAACATGTGCGTAAGGTGTAAAGTTAAAAAAACTGCGCGTTTTGTATCGAATACACAATTTTTAAAAAGACTAACTCTTCCGTTTCATAGCTGGCTTGCGTTTCGGAGCACGAGTTTTGCTTCATTGACAACGTGCCTTGAGCGATAAATTCGAGACCACAAGCTTTTTAGTCACTGAACTGAGCCATAGTCCGTACACCTGCAGCTTTCGGAAGCACTCCACGCTATGGTGACTTGGGTATATAAGTCCGTCACGAGGAGCTCCGCAAGACCAATTCAAGTTGAGGTTTGACTGCGTGAAGATATTCTCCATTGTAATTTTCTCAGAAATCAAATAACTATGCGTGAAATAGTTCACCTTCAAGTTGGCCAGTGTGGAAACCAAATCGGTGCTAAGGTATTTTTTTCTTAGTTTTCGTACTTAGTTAATGCATTTTAATCCGATTCCTTGACATAATACATAGTTTTGGGAAATTATCTCGGATGAACATGGCATCGATCCCACAGGAATTTATAAGGGGGATTCGGACTTGCAATTAGAACGAGCAGACGTGTATTATAATGAAGCAAGCGCGAACAAATATGTTCCCCGTGCCATTTTAGTGGATTTGGAACCTGGAACTATGGACTCCGTCCGCTCAGGGCCATACGGCCAATTATTTCGCCCCGACAATTTTGTATTTGGTCAAAGCGGAGCAGGCAATAATTGGGCGAAAGGGCATTACACCGAAGGCGCCGAATTGGTCGACAATGTCCTGGATGTGGTCAGAAAAGAAGCTGAAAATTGTGACTGCTTGCAGGTAAACAAAAATGAATGACGACTAACTGTGTATAACTTCGTCCCGTCTCGAGTTCAAGGCAACGAAATGTCGTTTACGCTTCAATGCTTGTGTTAATAGGGTTTCCAATTGACTCACTCCTTGGGAGGAGGAACTGGCTCTGGCATGGGCACGCTGCTGATTTCCAAGATTCGGGAAGAATATCCTGATCGCATCATGAACACCTTTTCAGTAGTCCCTTCGCCCAAGGTTTCGGATACTGTTGTGGAGCCCTATAATGCTACGCTTTCCGTTCATCAGCTTGTTGAAAACACGGACGAGACTTTCTGCATTGATAACGAAGCACTGTACGATATCTGCTTTCGTACACTGAAATTGGGTACTCCCACGTACGGAGACTTGAACCACTTAGTTTCGTTAACCATGTCGGGCGTTACAACGTGCTTGCGATTCCCCGGGCAATTAAATGCCGACTTGCGGAAATTAGCGGTCAACATGGTCCCCTTCCCACGCTTGCATTTCTTCATGCCTGGTTTTGCACCCTTGACTGCCCGTGGAGCCCAACAGTACCGCTCCTTGACCGTCCCTGAATTGACTCAGCAAATGTTTGATTCGAAAAACATGATGGCCGCCTGTGATCCCCGGCACGGAAGGTATTTGACCGTAGCCGCCGTTTTCCGAGGACGGATGTCCATGAAGGAAGTCGACGAACAAATGCTGAATGTCCAGAACAAGAACTCTGCTTACTTCGTGGAATGGATTCCTAACAATGTGAAAACCGCCGTGTGTGATATTCCACCAAGGGGCTTAAAGATGGCGGCAACTTTTATTGGCAACTCGACAGCTATTCAAGAGTTATTCAAACGGATTTCGGAGCAATTTTCTGCCATGTACAGACGAAAGGCTTTCTTACATTGGTACACTGGTGAAGGCATGGACGAAATGGAATTTACCGAAGCCGAGTCTAATATGAATGATCTGGTTTCGGAATACCAACAATATCAAGAAGCTTCGGTTGACGATGAGCTTAACAACTTTAACGACGAAGAAGAAGAGCCAGAAAATGAGCCGTTTTAAAGACTGATGTAAACAAATCTTGTTGGAAAGGGTTGGGGTTTGAAGCCTTCATTGCTTTTGTTTCGTGGGAAGGAACTAGTCTGTCTATTGCAAAAGGGATGTTGAAAAGGCGGAAGAAAAGAAGCCTATGAGCGAAATACACAGTTTGAGAAGTTGCTCATAAATTGTTTTACTGGAAATAGCGGGCATGTTTCACTGACCATGCGTGGCCATTCAAGTTCAAATACGTTGATCACGCCACTTTCTAGAGAAAGGAACTGAAGACATCAAGTGGTTTTGTTCACACGAATATGCCGTACGTGTTTCCGGTGTTTTTCTGTTACAACCGCTAATTACCAGTAGGCTCTCTGACAGCTTTCCGGCACTTGCAGTTTGCCCTTCGGGTGGCGAATGAGAACCAAGGCTGCGAAAGTCAGAACTCGACTAAACGGAATCGTTTAAATTCTAGAATTTTACTTTCCTCTAAACAATCCTATTGCGTTTCTCCAAACATTATTTCAGCTATATTCTTTCTCCTTGCAAAATTTCTGTGCTTTTAATAAACATATTATTAAAAGGAAGTGCTTTAAGTTATAATAATTTTATCACCATTGGATTCATGCTGGTTATATCAGATCATATTTTTCCTGGCATTAAAAACATCAACGTTTCTAAAAACTCCAAGTCTTCTCGGTGGCGATCAAACCTTTGCATTAATCGAATTGACTCAATGTGTGACCAACAGTGTATGACGTGGATTATTGTAGTCCACTGCAGTTCAGTCCCACTGCTATACTGAGTTTAAGTTGACCGGTCTGAATGTCAAAAACGGCGAACGTCTATTGCAAACTGGACAGTGATTCACAGGGTCGTTTGCTGGAAGCGCTTGTCTTACAACGATCAATTTGTCGACTAAGTTATTGTAGACTTTGCCAACCGTGGGACTTTTCGGCTACTTTCAAAAAACACTGATATTTAGAAACATCTTGGGTATTACAAACTGGATTATGTCAGATCTATGGATATTCTACATTAAATCTTGCACTGTACGAGTAAAGACTTTCATGCTCAGTTGTACTTTCTTGCAATTCTACTGTTTCCTACTCATGGTACGAGATTGTCTCGTTTTGTGTCTGAATGTTTGTACAGTACATTAGTTTAAAAGCTCTACTTTGCGTTTGTTATGAACTGCATGCGAGCTATGTTAGTACACAGACAGTCTTCAGACCTGCAGATCCACACGTCATAGAGTTTCCAATCCAATTAAGAAGAAAGTCTGTTATGAGTGTAGTAAGTAGAAAAGGAAAGCGACGCGGCAAGAACTGGCAGGCTAGCTCAATTTCTGGTATCATTACCGTGGTGAGTTGGTAGCAGGCTTGGGCAGACTTGGAGTTGAACTGGACTTAAGTCAGGATCAAGTTCATTTTTTTAGCAAATTGCGGAGTTGAACAAGTCCGACAAGTCCTTTTTGTTCAGTGAGTTGAACTTGCACTTGGATTGTAGGCAAACTGTTATGGCCGGAATTGGAAGGGAGTTGGACTTGGACGCTAAGGGACTTGGATTATGGGAGAAATGTCGGAAGTCCGTCCAAGAAAATAATCATGAGTAAAAGCTGAGTTTTCATCAAAATTAAATTCTCGGTAGTTTGTAGCTACTCTCTTTAGAAAATTAGGTATTAAATGTAAGAGGTGCTCATAAGGAATAATAGGGGAAAAACAAGTAGCGTACTGTGGGCTTGCATTTTTAGGTTTCCAAGAATAGCGTCAAAAGTAAAAGGTCAACACGCTAATGTACACAGTCAGTAAGGTAGTTCTAATTTATCAATCTCCGTCAGGATTTTGTACGAAATGGAGTTCACCATTTACACGTACTTTTCCCTCGTGAAAGGTTATTCTTTTTTGGAAGGTTCTTTTAAAGTGACCTGTGACTTCCAGATTTGTACAAAGAAATTCTAGGAGTTGGATTGGAGTTGGACTTGTCTGTGATGGAGAACAGCGGAGTTGGATTTGGAACTGGAATTGGTTCTGTCGCAAAAATCATGCTAGGATTTGGAGTTGCAATTCCTTTTAAAATCTCAAACAGACTTGGACTTGCCTCAAATCCTTTTTTTTACTTTTGCCCAAGCCTACTAGGTAGAAACGTTCAAATTGTGTTATGCACAGAGCTAAAAATCGCTCGTTTTTTAACGAGCGCGCTCGCTCGCGCGCTCGTTTCAAATTAGCGCTCGCGCTCTTTCGAATTGTTTCCGTTTGCAAGAAAAATGATCTAGTTTTACTAAAAATTTTCAATTTTTTAAAAAATTTGCTTCTCAATTTTTCTTTGAGTTATATTTAACTCTCACTATGATTTTAAAACTCCAACCTTATTTTACCTTACTATACATTTATTTTTACCTATAAGTGCTATTTTTCATACACTTTTAGCGGTAGCTCGGCCATGACCATCAGATCCCTCATTGAACCTATTTTTAACTACATAATTTAAGGAAACCAAAAGAAACCTCATTAATCATAATCTTATTATCTTATTTAGAGAAAATTTAATCTTCTTTGACCATGACGCGTATAAGGAGAATTTGCGAAAGTCAACGGAAGGGCCAGGTTATTTTAGCGAAGGTAATCCGTTTCGTACAGCAGCATTACGATACTAAGGCCACGATGGAGCCAACGTACTTAAGGCCACGGTTTACCCAAAGTTAGTAAGGCTCATCCGTACATAGATAGCACCTAAAGCGTCATATTTTTTCTTGATTAGAATCAGTAGAATATGTATCAATTGTATATTGGTGATATGTCCGGAATGTTTTTCGCATACTTTTATTGAATCGCTCGAAATTCCTCATTGAGACGTGCGATTTCGTTTTCATTGGGAATTATCGCCCAAGACATACGCTGTAATTTCTGGAGCTTTAATGTATCTTGATTACTAGTGCACATTGGTCTATGCGTATAGTGACAAAATGAAGTTTGTCCAGAAGCCGTGATCAAAATTACGAGATACATTAAAGCTCCAGAAATTACATTAATTAATGATTGTTCTCGTCACGGAAATTTAGAGCACGCTTGCACTTCGCTCGCAGTTTGAAAAAATCAGTGCGCTCGCTTCCAGTTTTGCCATTTGCGGAACAAAACATTTTTTTTGTCTTTCTGATTACTTATTATTTCTGTAGCTATTTTAACTACGTTTTGCTTCTTAATCTTTCCCTTTATTTTCACTTCAATAATTAAATAAAATTGCAACACAGTTTGATTATTTCTACCTTTTTTCCGGCAGTTTTCAGTAATTCCCGCCTTAGGTCCAGTTTTTTTCTATCCAAACCTAACTGTACGTAATGTAGTTTAAATAACGCAACCTGGGCAAACTAGACCTTACTTGATTTAACTTATTTTAACCTATTTTTATGGCACACATGCAGAGACTATAGAAAAGTCAACCGAAAAGTTAGGTTTAACTTACATAACGCCAATCATGTAAGGAAAAGTTAGGGGTAGATTAAATTTAGGTAAGTTTTGTTTTCAAGTTCAGTGGAGATCTCACCATCTGAAAGTGCTTTTGATCTAGAAACTTGAGCGATGCTTTAGCCGATAAGTACAGTACCTTATTTTCTACTTCCCAGTTTATCTTCCTTAGTAGTAGAGGTGAGAATGACTCGGCTCGCGAACCTTCCTCGACCAGACGAAAGTCGATACCTCCAAGCCGAGTCTGCTTGTTAAGCCGAGCCGTAAGCTGGTATCCCTAAGCTGAGCTGACATATGTCAACGCAATAAAGATCGTGCAGAAACCTTGCAGCCGGAATGACAGTATAAAGGTTAACGAGTTGTAAAGGAAACCTTTACCGTGTGGTCAGAATATTCCCTAAAATGCTTAAATATTAGACCTGTCACTGTATTTCCCTTACTCGGACGTTACTCATTATAAGGTGGGGAAAGATTTAGCATTACCCACGACCTTTCACCTTTTTTCCACTCTCTCACATTGCATTCCAGTGTTTCCTATTTAAAAAGGAGTCGAATCCAATGAAAGTTGGCTGTCAAGCCAGGCTTCATTAGACTTCCGCGGTTTGCTCGCAAAGTTTATCTGCTCAGCACAGTGTTCGCAAAAAATGAGACGAGCAGTCGAGCTCGTCGCCCGCGGCAGATCCGTTCATGTGTACCCTTCATCCTTTTCCCTGAAAATTTAATTTATGCGCAGTAGTTATATTGTTGTGGGAAGAGAAATAAAACGCAACACACGATTTGAAGGTATTGTGTAGCTAACTTGGCTGATCATGCTCCAGCGCCAATAGTGAAGGACGTGGAAGTCGTCCAGGAGTGTTTATAGAAGTACTACTCTTCTTTCTCTTACAGGTATATGGACGTAAAACCTAAAACTCATACAGATTAGTTTGTCTGTTGAATCTGCGGACGAGTTCGATCTGCTAAGCCGCGAACCCAGTTCAACACCTTTGTCCAGTCCGAAAATTCCTGCGTTATGTTTATAGATCAGTCAGGGATGGCGTCGCAGCGGTTCGAACAAACAGCCTAAAAGTTGAGGTGTCTGCTGCAGCGGGTAAGTTTCCAATCCGTTATATCGGAAGGTATGTTTTATGCCACGCATAGAGACGGTGAGTTTCGCTGACCAGGAGTTTACACGTACGGTAAGTTACCCTCTTTCATAAGTTGGTGCTTTTCACCATCTAGTTCAAAGTGCTTCAGCAGTTTATCAAATGTGCGGGCGCCTCTAACAATGCTTTACCCATGTGTGTCTTTCGTCCTTTATGTATCAAGTGTTCCCATGAGTAATTCGTGTTGTATTATTGTAAGATACAGACGTAATTCTGGTTCCAAAAAATTAAAGTATTTTAACGCATGACGTACAGTGAAAATAAATTTGTCTGAGATAAATGCTTATTGAGTGCGTCACTTTCAGAGCAATTATTGGCGCTGCATTATATTACCTCGCAAATTTACGGTAGCACATTTATGACAGGACAACGAAAATCAGGTAAGATTAGCTTATAATTCCACGGTTACAGTTGGACGTTATTTAAATTGGGTTTGATTAGGGCGATAATGGACCAACATTTGGAGTACCACTGTGCACGACAACTCATGTTCACGCATCTACACAACAACGTATTCTGTTTCTTCCACATCGTTTGGAGGGCTGCGCCTCAAAAGAGCCCAAACATCAAAAGAGCCCAACTGTTTGGAACTGAGAACTAACTAAACTAACCTAACCTAAGTAACCTAAACTAACCTAACCTAAGTAACCTAAACTGACCTAACCTAACCTAACATCGGGCTCAGTCGCAGGAAATCTGGACTCTTTTGTGCCAGGTGGGCTCTTTTGATGTTTGGGCTTTTTTGAGGCGTAGCCGTTTGGAGTTAGTTGTAGTTGTATCACCTATTAATAAAAAAACCAAGGTTATTCAATTCAACTGCCCAAGTTAGTTTAAACACTCAATGAACGAATTGGAACTGCTCTTTTCTTACCTCTGAATAATCCAAGTTCATTCCTGTGGTTTCAACGTGAACAGCGAGCGCCTCCTCATCGTCCGTTATAACATACTCCTGAAAAAAAAGTGCTAGTTGAACTGAAAAATTTCAAAAATAGACGTTTTCTGTCATACCCAGTCTTGGAACGTGACGACCTCATCTGGATTGGGATTAACAACTTCCTAAAAGAAACCATAGTAATCTTTCAATTTATGTTTGTATGCTTACAACGACATATGCGCTTGCTTCTTGGTAAGCAGTTGATCCACCTATTTTAGCTTTTTTCCCTATAACATATTAAGATATAAATACGAATTCAAAAACGCATATAAATGAAGCTCCGTTACTAGAATTGGTTTTCGGGGAACATTTCTCAGCAGCATTCTCCGTCTTCTTTTTCCCACCCTTCTGCATGGAACCGCACGGCATTTGGACAGGATTGCTCTACAATTAAACCAGACATTTGTAAGCTAACAGCAACACATTACTGTTTCAAGCAATATGGTTAAGAAACTATTTTACTCACCTGACTATCCAATGTGGTCCCATCTGCTTTCTTTTCACTAGCATGGTTGCAATTTCCCTTCCCTTTTTCTATAAAACCAATTAGATCAAAGTTAATATACAAAATACGAAAATCCTCACCCTTGCCAGATCTTTTTAAAGCACTGCGAGCAGTAACACTTCTGGTTTTGGTAGAGACAGTCCGAGCACGCTTTCCGAATGAAACGACGTTGAATCCTTCCGCGATTTCCTTGATATTGCATAAAACGATTGGATGCAAGGAATATTCACAATATAAGAAATACTTCAGTAGGCTGGGTTGTTGTGTTCGTTGTCAGGTCCGACGTGTCACATCCTTCACCCTGATCTGTCGAACCCGTTGCAGCAACAATCTTCTCCTGTGTCATCACCGGAAGAACGTTAGTCGTGGTTAGTTCCACAACACTCTCCTACGTAGTAAAGAACAGGCCTTGAAAATAATTTGTCTAGAGTAGATTTACTTCAATTGGCTGGACGTCATTTTCTGTAGAAACCATTTCTTTTTTTGGAAGTTCTCCTCTACGATAGCAAGTTGAGTTATTGTACGAAGCTTATGATTTAACTATAGCATTACTTTTCTATTCTGGAGATGTATTCCTTCCTCAGATGACTGAACATCATGCGCATACTTTCGCTGAATTCCATTTCAGAATCATGCCGCTTTTTGAGCATGTTATTTATGATGTCATTGTAAGACAGGTAAGAAACCCGGAACGTTGGCTCTTTGCCGATGAGAAGAAGTAGACAGGCGTTTCCTGTTCCCTCTAACTCTGCCAACTAAATAACAGTGTCCAGTAAATTTTATTGCCTTCGAACAACTTTGACTTACTAATCTCAAAACCATCTTCTTTTTAGAATGAACATTTTTCCACTTCTCCGATTGAGCCTTAGCTTTCGTATAATACTTTAGTAGGTTAGTTGATCTTTTTTCTTCCATCTTTTCTCTAAACAACGTGTTTTTCCCACATTCGGAACATGTCTTACGCAGGAAGTTTTGTTCTTTTTGACAATGAGGGCAACACCGGTTCCCGTTCCATTTGTTATTCATTGTAGGCTCCAAACGGCAACTTCTAAAACCTTCTAAAGTCCTAAAAGAATTTGGCACTAATAATCCGTTTTTTTTACAAACAAGACGACAGGTGTAACTGTCGAATAAGCTGGGCAAGTAGTGGTCCGAAGTGGTGAATAAGAAATGAAGCTTTCTGTCAATAGATGGCCTAAGTGAAGTAGATGGGAAAATCAACACGTTCTCAGCAGAGCGCCGTGAACATTTTCACGGATGCATCTTTGCGCTTAACCGTGAACATTTTCCCTATGACGGGACCTTCCAGGCCTCAACTATACCGGCAATGCTGACATCTATCTATGGCAACTTTAGCTGGAAAAATTTATTTTCGGGCTGTGAGGGCGGTGGATATAAACAAAAACAGTGCAGGTATTACTTACTGTTTTAACTTTTAAATATGTTTATAGTTAACTTAGCTTGATACTAATAACTGTCTTGTCTCTTTTCAGAGATTCTCGAGTATTGCTGTCCTGTTTGAATCGTTCAAGTGGGGGAAATCTGTAAATCGCCAAGCTTGTGTTGTGAACAATACACTGATTTTTCAGGACTTAAAAAAGGACTGGTTACTTTTTTCTAACATTTTACGTATAAAGTACGTCATCAACAACGACTCTGTCGTTCAATTGTAAAATATTTCAATCGTAATAATAGTTTGTTTCAGTTCCGCCGTTCACTGAGTACTTGATGTGGCCATAATTTTTTCCATAAGGAGAGGTCTTGGGAGCGAAAATCTAAGATTTTCAACGCTATCTTCATCGGCCCAAGCTGTTAAAACCTCTGCAGGTCTATCGTTTGAGCTTCTGGTTAACTTAAATTGGCTGCGAGTTTCCATTTTACCGCGATGAGCTGCCTTATGGTCTCGGGGCCAAGTTAAATACGGTCAGCCTGGTCTGTCGTGCAAACTGACGGATCCGTCACCCCCCTGAAAGGAACTGAGGCAAATTTGGACGATAACGGTGTCAGTTCAAGACCGACCAACAGCGATAT